>APFE030806226.1:105614-126210 GCA_000404065.3 Pinus taeda | reverse complement strand
TTTTAAATTCTATTATTTCTAGAAAACCAGATTACATCAAATAATCAGATTACATCAAAGATCATCTACTACATCCTTAATTCAAAGACCAGGGAGACTCATAGGTCTTTCCTTTTCCCCCTTTCTTCTATGGAAATCAGTCCATTCTGTAGAACTATTTGATACAATTAAGGCAAAATCCATTTATTCATTTTCTTGAGAGACGTCCATGGCCTATAGACTAGCGGGATTTTATATGTATTTCTCACCATTAGACTAGTTTGATTCATGATTTTGCTTTTTCCCATAAATTGTAGGAAATGTTGAAGATGAAGATATCTCCTTCTTATTTAGTGAAGGATTTCCTTCCATCGAAGGTTGTGGCAGAACTATTGGGGAATGATCTAGATCTTGAGATGTTGAATCATTAGTTGATGTCTTTTGTTGTCTGGAGTTATTACGCATTTGATATGCTGACTTCTTGGCACCTGTTGTTGGTTTTGGATCACACCAAACATGGTTGTTTCTCTTTGCCTCCTGAGAGCCAATAGTTCCTTTACGAAAGGGAAACACATGTTGAAGGTGCCTAGGCTGATAGGAAGTTATACACCTTAACACAATGTTTCCATAGTCCAAAGGTTGGGATACCCCTTATCTCCACACTTGAGGATAATTTCAGTTATAAAACCTTCTTTGAGTTCCAATTCCACACATATGTGAACAAAACTCACAAATCCCTTTGACAATATTTCGCTTTCTACCTTGATATAATGACCTATGGATTTTCTCATGTCCTCTAATATCTCTAGCAAGAACCACTAAAGGGGAAACATTGGGATCTTGACCCAAACAATACAAGAAAGGACTTCACTGTAAGTGGATTAAACTCTAGAAACCATTGTTGAATTGAAAGACCTACTCTCTCCCAAAACTAGGGACCCTGGTCTAAGCCTCTTCCGGTCTTCAAGAAATTTTAAGAAAACTACAAAAAAACCTTTTGAAAAAAACAAGAAATCTATATTCTGGGACCAATTCTAATGAACCAAATCCAACAGAGTAGATGACGAGGGTCAAAATCCATTGAAGCAACATATAATCAAATAACTTTTAAAATATTCCATCATTTGCTTATTGACGATCTCATCCACTTCTAATATAGGAGTGTATGAAGAGTGATCTACCACAAAGGCCAGACCCGAGAGTTCCTTGTGTGTCAAAGGATTGATACCCAGCTTCACAACATCCTTAAAAGACATGGGTTTGGAAGCAGAGGATGCCTCACCACCCTTGGCACCTCCTCTTAGCCCTACAACTGGAAATATGATAGAATCCTTCTTTATTCCAAAATCTTTGAGGTTTTCTTCCATCACTAATAATGTCTCCCCTCATTAAGGAGCCTCATTTCTTTGACTAGAGTCCCTGTCAACTTATGAACATTGTTTGAAAGAAATTCTACAACATCCATTTCACTAACCAAAATGCAAATGGATTTTTTTTGCAAGGACTTGACAAAAATTGGGAATTTTTGTAGATTCAATTCTCCACTACCATTTTTAGCCAAATCCCAACTAGCAGCTAGGCTCTGTGGAGCAGATCTGCCGACCCATGGAGACCCCACTTGCTAGGGATTTTTGTCAAACATTATGCATGCATTAATAAATCCTTGGTGAATCTATCTCACTGACATTATAGCAAACACTTTTTCGACATAATCGCTAAACATTTTTTCTCTCCCGCACTCTACAATTGGCCTAGCACATGAGCTCCATTCAATATTTACAGGTAGAGTGGAAAGCTCACCTATTTGGGAAGATTTGACAATTGATGAGCTGAGGTTCCCATTACTGAAGTGGCCATCTGATTCAAATGTTTCTCTCGATCATCTTTCAGGCACCACGTTTGTCTAGGAAATCCAAACATGACTTCTCTCTTGTCAATCACAATCTTTTCTTTCAAATTTCATCGGTAGGAAGCCTGCTTTGAAAGCCATGATGCAAGGTCCATCATAGGGTTGTCACTTGAGGGTAAAAGGGTCGCCACATTCTGCTACCACTTGATTCCATCTCCCTTGGGTGGAAAGCAAAAGTTTCCTGCTTGAATCTACCCCCCACTAGAGGAGCCTATTGCAGTGACCTATGCAATGTTGACGTCTTCTCTCAAGATGCTCTAAATGTTGAAAACCCTCGTGCCCTTTACCACCTCCATATTAAAATTAAAAAAATTCAAACATTAAAAAAACATAAAATTTTTAAAAGATAACAAAAATAACACATAAAACTGTAAAAATCAGACTTAAGAAGAATAAAAAAAATCAACTAAAAACCAAAAAAAAAGAAGAAAAGAAACAAAACAAATTAAAAAATGTTAGTTATATAATAATAAATAAAATAATATAAATCTTTTAAAGTATTTTAAAAACAAAAATAATTTTAAAAAAAACAATAAATACTTCCAAAAAACCAAGTATTTAAAAAACATAATTAATTTTTAAAAATAAAAAGAACATTAGAAAAAAAACCTATTAAATATTATTATATAAATAAAGATAAGATAAATAAGAGGCGTTTATTTACCAAAAATAAAAATATTGATTATAGAATTGTAAAAATAATTAAAATAAAAAATATTACAATATAGATTATAAAATATAAAAAATGTAATAAAAATAAAAATAAAAAAAGGGCGGACCTTGGCCACTTGGGTCAGCGCCGCGTCGATTCCCAAAATCAACCAATGCCCTCACAACACTTGTGCAAGCAGTGGTCGATTCTAGAAACCATACCAACCCTTAATGCAATGCCCAAGGGTCATCCGCAGGGTGGCAAGAGTTGGTAGAAGGCCATTCCAACTACCTTGTAGGCATCCCTTGGGCACTCCAAACAAAGCCGAGTCAATTCCTGGAATAGAGCAGGCCACAACCCCAATGTTCAATGACCACCCCATTTTTTTAACTTTTTAATTTTTGTTTTCAAATAATTTTTTTGTTTGTTATTATTGTTTTAAAAATAATTTAATACGTTATATTTATATTTATTTCTTTTATAATTTATATTTTAATAAAAAATTATTATATTGCTAATTTTAAATATTTATTCAATAATATTTTTTATTTTTATTTTTTTTTCCAATTTTTTTTTATTAATTATGTTTTTTTTTTTTTCATTTGGTTTGGTAGTTTGTTTTTTTTTTCATTTTCAATTTTTCTATTTTTTAAAGTTGTAGTAAAGTTTTTCTTTCCGTTTTTTTTTTTTTTTTTGTTTTTTTTTTTTTTTTGAAATGTTTGGTTTGATTTTAATTTTTTTATTGGCTTTTTATTTATTTCATGTTCCATTTATTTAAATAATTACTAATTTTTAACTAGTTTATAATTATTTGTAGAATTGAGGCATTCTGTGATCCATTAATTATTATAAGAAGAAACTTCGGCATACAAATCCACAGAAAAAGAATCAATTCGTACGACCGTTCGTTTCGAACCCCTAGTTGTGGTTCATTTGTTTTAAAATGCTTTTAGATTGCTTTAAATGTTCTGTTAAGGAAAAAAAAGATTGTTTGTTTTTTAAAATTTTTGATATTTATTTATTTTTTAGAGTTTCTTATTAAAATGATTTATTTTATTTTGATTTTTGTTAGTTTTTTTTTTTTTGTGAAGTTTTTTTAATTTTTTTAAACAATATTTTTTTTTGGAGTTGTCTTTCATGCAACTTTTTGGACTTTCAGGGTGTCAGAATCCAGTAGATAAATTTTAGGTGAAATCATGAATTGTGTTACTTAAATTGATTTTTTTTACTGTATATATGGATTTGGTACCTTGAAAAACCCTTAGGGCACTTAGACTGTGCAAGGGTTACCCATCAAGCTTGTGATTTTAATGAATTCCTGCTAGATTTTAGAGAAATTAAACCAGAAAAACCCACCGGAAAAGCTTCCAAAAATTCAAACTAAAGACAACTCTTTTTTTTTTTTTGTTTATTTTTTTTTTTTTTTTTTTTTTTCGTTATTTCTGTTTAAAATTATATGTGAATCATTATTTTTGGAAAAAAAAAATCAAATATTGTCATTTTTGACATAAAATTCATAAAAATTGTAATTTTTGCAACTTCTTCAATTTCTTTCCTAAAAATTCATAAAAAATGTTATTTTTTCAACTTCTTCTGTTCAATTTCTTCCCTAAAATGCCTTCATTTGACATGTCATTTTTAGCGAAATGTTCATGAAATGAGTATTTTTTAAATTCTATTTATATACAAGATGTGTATTTTTTTCAAGTGTTTAAAATTACTAGATGTGTATTTTTTTCAAGTGTTTAAAATTACTATTTGTTTAGTGACAATTATTTTATGTGTATTGAAGAAGTATTTATTAACAATACATAAATATATAAAAAATTCTAACTTCAAAATATTAATTTTATTATTTTTTAAAAACTTTGCAAAAAAATGAATATTCCATTAAAACAAAATTGCAAAGAAAAGAAAAAAACACACTTGAAAAACACTTAAAAAACAAACATCGCACAAAGTAAAGAAGAAAAATAATAAGATTACAACTTGAAAAATGGTTAAATAAACAACATTTAAAAAAAGTGTGCATACTTAAGGCATAAGATAATTTAAAGTGTCAAAAATATGCACCCAAAAAAATAAGGTTGATGTTGCATCAACGCTTTTCAAGATCAACATAAAAATCACCAACATTTTAAAATTTTTATCCATACTTAATACATAATAAAATTTAAGGTGTCAAAAATAAGCCCCCCTCCAAAAAAAAAAGGGTTGATGTTACATCAATATTTTTCAAAATTGACATGAAAATTAAGAACATTTTTAAAAATGTTCATACTTAAGGAAATTTAAGGTGTAAAAAACATGCTCCGAAAAAAAATGATGTTGCATCAACACTTTTCAAAATCAGCATGAAAATCATGAATTTATGTGACCTATTAAAATATGAGAAATCGGTACAGTTCTCATTAAGTTGGTAACTTTGATTTCACCCAATAGAAAAAGGAAACCTTTTCTTCTCGCAAAAAACCTTACATCCAACAAACAGACCTAGGAGGATACTCGACCTCCTTCACAAGACAAATCTATTTTAGATCACAAAGATCCCTCCTCCTTTCAGATATACAAATTCTTTTCTTGTCTTTTTCTCACATTAGATGAGTTGTTATGATGGTGAAATGACCTGACATGATCTCCCATATATGATGTTCATGGGGTGACTAATTAACCCTAAGGGTCATGTCTCTTGGCACATAGTCGACCTGAGCCTACATGCTCAAACAATAATAACATCAATAATAAAAGTTCCTTTCTTGTTCTAAACCCACTTCTTTGGGTACAAAACCCCAGCTTGGGTACTTTTCCCACGAATTTCCATATTTGTGGCTTTTCTCCTCAAAAACCTTGTTGGTGACCCAGAGTCACACTGTGTTGTGCTACAATGCAACCCTTAGGAACATCTAATTCTAATTTTTTATTTTTTATTTTAATTGTTTTGTTTTCTTCTGGGAAATTATGTATGAAAATACCAAGAATTTATGAAGAGATTTATGGGTATGCTTTCCACATATTTTCAGGATGGAGCTTCCATACACATTGGGTTTGACATAAGGGTTTAATGAGAGAAAGTGAAAGCATGGAGAATAGATATCAATAAACCAAGGTGAGAAATTAAGAATGCATTCCTAGATTATTGACATCAAAGAAACAACTGAGAAATTGAGAATTCAACTATAGAATACACAATAACTTGAATTTGTGCCTTTTAACTTCAACTCATCTGAGAATTTACTAAAAAAATAAGGATACTCCATGTGACCTTGATAAAACTCATAGAAATTAAAGAAACAAATCTCACAGATTTTGGGTTTCCTTTGTTTCACACAATTATAGTCAGATTCCATACAAGCATCAACTGTACAAACACAATTTTCCATGAAAAACTCTTTAATTGTATTAATATCATGCGCAATTCAAATTATAGGAAAGGTTATAAAATTACATGTGAAAAAAGAAGCATTGACGACCCAAAATGTACTTTAGAATTCTTAGCTTACAATAGCTTCAACATATCCCAACACATTTTCCAAAAAATGTTGGAAGAGTTTCAATACATTAGAATTTCTCCTTCATTAAATCAAAATGAGGCCTATTTATAGTCTCTCTAGACCCAACACCTTGCCTTAAATCACTAGTGATATTCAGTAACCACTAGGAATATTTACTAATCAACTAGGAGTTTCACAACTAACTTCTTCTAACATTTTCCAGCTATAGGGTGTTAGAAGTTTCTAGTTTTAGGATGGGTCTCACCCTGCCTTGGTTGTCCAAAATTGGTTGTAGTGGCCTCTTTCTCTGTTTTGCATGTGCGTGGATGAAAGGAGGACTTATTACTTTGGTAGGAGTGATGTTGGGGTCTGCCTTGGTTGAGTTGGCGCCTGTGGCTGCAATTGTGCTTATTGTTATTGAGGTGGCTTGGAGCTTGAGCCTACCTCCATTTGAGATGTTTGTGGTACTATTCCTCCAATTTGGGACCATATATGCTCCCTTTGAGTGGCCAGTCTATAGAATTCCATCAACCCTTTCAATTATTTTCCAAGTGGGATGTCACACTTTTTTGTATCCAAAATGGATCCATTCATATTAGTGACTCCATCATAATCCACTCGACCTTGTTTATTGAAAATACACTTTAAGATGAACAAAATTTGAAAATAATATGAATAAATATTGACAATGTCTCTTCCATGTAGAGCACAGTCTTCTTCTCCAAATCCTTTCATATCATTCTTGATTCAAATAGACTCTTCATGAGAGAATATTTGGGATACAAGCCTCCATTTCGATCAAAAAATGATGTGAATTTATTTATGTACAAAATCCCACATTTGTCCTTAAAGCTTTGTATCTCCTTTGTAATTTCCCTTGCCTTCTTATCTACCTTTTTCACCATCTTTTTCTTCCTTTTCATCTAGTTTTCTCTTGTCACTATCATGTATCCATTAATATTTAATTTTTTGATATCTTCCTCAGACATGTGATTGAGAAAATATATTATAATTTTAGCTTTGGTGGGAAGTCTCCAATAGTGTTATTTATTGCATTCATCTCCCTATTAACCATTTTTATGGTATCTATATTCTCTTGAAGTAGCTCCATGTGGTCTTAGTTATTTTCCATAATCTTTATTATTCTATCCTGAATTATTCCTTTTGCATCTTTGAATGAGAATTTACCCAAGTGTTCCCTTTTCAACACATCTATCTCTGCTTTGATCTATTGGTAATCCTCTTGCTTCTGGTATAGTTCCATTTTTTTTTTCTTTCCAATTCTTCTTCCTTCTTCTTTAATTCTCGTACTCGACTAGAGAGTACAATCTGAAATTTCTTGGCATCATTTGACACCACCATTGATTCAACTTTCCCTGCCATAGTATCAGGAGTTTGGTGGAACTAAGATGTCCCACCTTACTTCTCTTTTATTCCTTGAAATTGTGCCTCCAATAACACAATTTTACTTATGTACTCTTTATTCTTTGTTCTCATATCATATAGTGTTTCCTTTAGCTCTTGATTATGTTTTTCTACATATGCTAGCTCATCAATTTGCATAAGATGTGCATTCAGGATCTTTAGTTGCTTCTTTAGGGCCACTATCTCCCTCTCCTTTCATCCAACATAGTTTTTTATTATTTTAAGTTACCAGGATATGTATCCAGATAAGTGAACTTAACCTCCATATTCTTTATCTTGGTGTTTCTGGATCTGCACACCATTCTCTCATACTTCAGTTGTCCACTTTTCTTATTGTACATCTCTTGCAACTTTATTGCTATGGAATTATTCATGTGCATCTACCTATGCATCATGTGTGTCACCTGTATGTGCAGTGTCATGATATCTGTGGATGGAATGTCGTTGACTAGTGGGGACATTTGGTGGACCTCATAATCCTCCATGGAAATGATTGTATCCACTAAATTAGACTACAAAACTGCCAATTTGAAAATCCCCTTCTCATGATCCAAAGAACTTTTGACTTTCATTATGAGGAGTGGTTAATTCTCAGTTGTTCTTATATTACTTTTTTGTTCCTTGGCTAACTACGTGGCCATTTCTTTAAATTATTCCATGATTGACATTTAGCCAGGATTGGAGACTTCATCTAACTCTATTGCCTCAGATGCTAAAATAGTAGACGTCATGTGCTCATTAGTGAAAGTTGGATTTGGTGGGCTTGCCAATTAGCTAATATATAGCACCAAAGCTTGGGATTTTGTAACTTTATCATCTTATTCATCTTCATCATCTCCCTATACGTTTTTTCCTTTGGCCCTCTTGTATCTAGGCTCCTTTTCTAGGTCTATATCAATGGGTTGTGATGTTCTTCTTTTCTTTAGCAAGAGGCACGATGTGCTTGATCTACAAGATGTATAATGTCCTTGAACTCCTCCCATGTGGATTTATTTGCACATTTTTTCTACGATGGGGTTGGGGTCATGCTTATTTCCTCCTTTTTCCTTGTCCTTTCTTCTTTCATATATGATATTGTGAGGGTCATATATCCATGCAATTTCTTGCAGGAAAATGAAGCTTTTTAAGATATGATCCACTATTCAGGACACCTTGTATTTACCACAAATGGCCCCACCTCATGATGGACTTTAAATGTCACAACTATTTTCTTAGTAGTAAAATGTAAGTTGTCATTGCTAAATCTATGCCTTATATACTCCAGCGAGAAGAAATGTGGAGTTAGAAATGATGGAAATTGGTATGGTATTTCTTTAAACCCATATATCATTATGACTCTATAATCATAAAATAGGTGCTAGTCACCCACTGTGGTTTCAAGAATGAACTACAATATTTCCTTAAGCAACTTGGGGGCTCTAAGTAGAGGCTCACCATGCAACAAATTATATACAATAGTCATAAATGATGACACATACTTGAAAAATCCTTGGTTGTTTTATGGTTTCCTCACCATGAGAAACCACTCAGAGACATGAAACATGGTTTTTGTTCATTAACCATTTTGGGCTTTAGGTTATCATGGTAAGAATAGTTCCGATGAATAAAAATATAGACCAAACATGCTTGATATCTTAAATACCTCCCTTCCTCAAACTCTATAAATTGGGCATGGATATCATCAGATATGAACTAGAGAAAATCATATTTTTTGCATGCCTTGGTGCCCGGATGGCATAAAGTAACTAGGAAACATAGGACTGACTCATTTATTTTGACATCAGTATTAAGACCAAGGACTTGGGAAATCACGAAAAAATATATTTGGGGCATAAAATCAAATATCGTGAAAGGATAGGGATGAGATCAGGAAGGGGTGACTACTCCTTTGACATTACCAATGGTCATTTTTTGCTTAACCTATGGTGGAAGCACTTTCCACTATTCATATAGTCCTCCTATGTCTCACTTATGCATTCCTTCTCTGTCTGGGAACAATAGCATATCTATAATAGCCTCAAGTGTGACCATAATATTGTCTTTATCTCCTTGGGTAGAAATGATGACTCCCAGATATGGAAGATATTTTTTGGCACACCATATGGTCATCTCTGGGAAATTCTATACTTGCGGGACCACTTCCAGGACCATGTTTAATTCAAATACGTTATTGTGATCCCCTATTGAATCATAAGTATTGCATGCTAGTTGTATAGTTTTTCTCATGTCATAAGTGGTCAACATCAAATCTTGAACATTATCATACTAGTCCTAGAAATATTGATCCTTAGCCTTTTCTATCATTTAAACATCAAATGAACTTAGTACTGGTGGTGTAGCCATTAAGGATGAAGGAATTTTTCTAAGGAAGTTTTAGTGGACTGGATGCTAAGAAGTCAAGTTTTTTAGTAGAATTAACTAGATAGTGTGTAATTGCCACATGGCTTGAAGGGATTGGATAATTTTGTGGTGGGAAATTAATTCAAAGTAGTGAGTTGTGGTTTTTTTAGTGCACGCAAATATCGAGTTAGGGAATTTTATGGAATTTTATGCTTGAATTAGAAAATTCTAGGGGTAATTAGTTGCAATCTAGCTTGAGCTGATGTGTATGGGGTTTCTTTCATGAAACAAAGTATTTAACATAATAATTGGACTTCCATGATCATATGAGTGCTTCTCACATAGGTGGGACTAGGGTTTTCTTTCAAGCTTGAAATTTTCAAAGTTTAGCTGACAATGGGATTATCAGGTTGAATTGGTGAGGATGAAGAGAATTGGCGATTTAAGACTAAACTCAAGCTTAGAGTGGTCAAATTTACGATTATCATAGTCATGGTTGTGCTAGGACGATGACTTGGAGGCTAGGTAGACAAATCAACAATGAAAATGGGCCCTGCACCTTTTTATAAACAATTTTCCCCTTACACATGTCGAGAAGTCATTGGGAAAGCTTTTAGGGCTAACATCATACTTACATCATGATGACATTAGCTTGATGGGGCCAACCCTTCCACGTGTCACCAGGGTGTCGCCACATGGAAAAGGGTGGTTAAGTAAGAGGTGTGACCTGTTTGGCTAACGTGGCACAAGCATGGCATGTGGGGAAGATGACGTGATGAGCTTGAATGGTGCATGGAGAGTTTATGTGCTAGTTTGTTGTGGCACCCGTCACATGTGCTTGCGACTTTCGATTGAAAGTTTGGACAAGGTGTGAAGGGAATGGGAGTGTGATGCTTGTTACATTTTGTGACCCTCGACCATGTTAAACTTTGTGTGATTTTGCAGTGAAGAACGATCTGCATCGTCTAATATTATTTTTTCTCATTGTTTTATCTATGGTGCATACCACTCTACATGTGTTCATTTTTTGGTCATTCTAGGTGGTCTTTCATCAAATGCCTTCCTCCTCCAATGCTCATTGTTATGCTCTGTTGGCCAGAGGTGCCATGTTGTCACCTTCCCACCCTTGTCAAGCGCTCATACTATCAAATTCCCTCTTTGGCGCTATGAATCTTGGCCTTGTGAGCTCCCTCTTGAAGCCATTGAAGGACCTTAACAATGAGCATTTAGCTCATTTGGGGGCCTCCTCCAACATTTGAAACTCTGAGTAGCAGCTTCTTAAGGGTCGTATGTTTTGGAACCAACATTGGCTCCATGGTGGCCAATGGGTCCTTGCGACTTGTTCAGAACTTGCAGTTCTAGTACCTTTATTGGGCTATGGAGTCTCCTTCAACTTGGTTTCGTTTCTCCTCTGGTAACCTTCTTATTGCAGACTTAGAAAAATTACAACATCGAAGGAAATTTTTTGCAATTGAAATTCTCAAAACAAAATCTTTTTTTATTTGGAACAAAGGATTATGTAAGTGGTGAATTTATTCAGGAACCTACCATTGACATGGCTCCCTAGCAAATCTCCTTCCATATCTTCTAATTGGTATCTATTTTTATTGAGAACTTCCTATACTCGAAATGGACGAATCCATAGGTTTTCAAATTTCTCGTGCTTGCCTTTCTCTGCATGGATTGAGTCCCATTTAAATATTGAAACTCTTGCTAATAAATAATTTATTTTTCCCTTTGATTGAACACAACCTTCATTTTGTTTTGATATGTTTATGTCTTGTGCAGGATCTATTCCCTTTATTTATGAGCTTGGATGAGATGGTATACCCTATTTTTCATTGAGGTGTCAATCCCATCTTCCTGCAGTAACTTCATTATTGGTAAAACCAAATTTACTAGGAATATCATGTTCTCATCATATACCATTTGATAAGGTGAGGTACCTATGGCTCTCTTTGTGTTGATCGTGTCTACCCATAGAGCATACATGAGATTTCTGTCCCAAGATTTCTTGTTCCTCTTCAACATTCTCTTGATAATTCTTATTGAATTCTTGTTGTAATATTTGGCCAATACATTACCTTATGGGTAATATGTTGTTTAATACCCCATTTAAATGCCATAGTCCTAATAAAATTGTATTGTTTTGAAAGAATTGAAATCCTTGGCATTGCCTATCACTATCTTTCTTGGGTAGCCAAATCTTGCAAGATTGTTGTCTTCCAAAAATGCTATTATGATGTTCTCGATGGCCTTTTGGGTAGGAATTTCTTCCACCCACTTGGTGAATTAATATGTGGTCGTGAGGATATACTTATGTTGGCCACTTAATTTTGGATGGATATCACTAATAAAATACAACCCCCATTATTGGAACAGAGCTTGGACTTTTATTAGTAAGTCAATGGGAGAGAATTCAACTTTTATTTGTCAGCAAAAAATTGGCATGCTAGGAAGGCCCTAATAACAACACTCATATCATTGAATGAGGATGGCCAATAGTATCAAGCTCTCATAATATTGTAGGCAATGGATTTCTAAGCTTGGTATCTTCCATAGATGCCATTGTGAATATTTTCAATGAGTTGTTGTATTTGGTCTTCAACAACACATGCGAGCATCACTCCAGTAGGGTATTTCTAGCATAAGTTATCTCGTACAATACAAAAATTTATTTCCTTGAGTTTGAGAGATCCGTATTTTGATATTGGAATCTTAGGTGGGCATTCGAGTGTCTACAAGATGAAGATAATATTCTTGTACCAACTAGATTATTTAAATCTTGAGAGGCCCTTTGGGAAGGGTTCTTGTGGATTCCTTCCTCTGGTGTGAAGGGTTCTTGTGGATTCCTTCCTCTAGTGGGAAGGGTTCTTGTGTATTATTTCCTACTAGAACAAGAGGTTCTTATGAATTTTCTCTCCCAAGATGAAGAGGCACTTGTCTATTCTAATCATCTAAAGAAAGAGGTTCTTGTGGATTATCTTCTTCATAGACGTTGAAAATTTCTTCATTATTTCACATCCCAAGTACAACATGGTTTGATTCGTCAACCCTTGGCATTTGAACATCTTAGTAGGATTGATCTTGAGGTCAAATTCCCATAGCTTTGCAATCCACTTTCCACACCTTCCATCAATATCTGGTTGTGTGAGAATCTCGTTTACTGCTGAAGTTATCACCTTTGAGTGTAGAACATAGTCTCTAAAAGATTTAAATGCTTTTACCATGCATAAGGTTGCTTCTCCAATATGACATATTTTAGTTCACCATCTCACAATGCACGACTAAAAAATTATATTGGTTGTTCATATCATTCATCACTCTTCTGTAACAAAATGAATTCTATTGTGTGTTTTGAGGTAAAAGAAACAATTTGGAATTCTTTTATGAATTTTGGACTGAATAGGACTGGTTCCTCTGTAATGGATTTCTATATCTCTTCATGAGGATATAGCTTTTGTATCCAACTCGATATCACTATTTCCTCAACATTCATGTGATATGCTTTAGATGTTCTGCTGAATTCATAATGAACCTTCGCAGAAAAATAATTTTCTGCAGGATTGACTGTACTTCCTTCTTGTTTATGGGTAGCTCTATCTTGGATATGGTTGCTACTCTCTAGATCAATTTTTCAATCCTTCCTTCAGCAAAATGTGTCCCTATAGTTTCGCTTCTTGGAGGAAAAATAAATATTTCTTGGGATTCAAAGATAATCCATATTTCTTACATTTCAGAAGTACTTTCTTGAGATGCTCCAAATGTTCATCGTTTGTCTTTGACAAAATAGTAATGTTGTTTAGGTAAATGAAAATGAATTTGTCCCTTTCACCAACAAATGTACTGACCATTTCTCTTTGGAAGATTGCACCCACATTCATCAATCCAAAGGTCATTTTGTCATAGATGAATGTACCCCATGGTGTTGTGAATGTTGTCTTTTATTTATCTTCTTTGTGCATTGCTATTTGATTATAGCCTAAGAAATTAACCATCATCAATATTCTTGAGGCTCCTATCACCTTTTACAATAAATGGTCCATCTTAGGCAATGGATAATTATCCTTGAATGAACATTTATTCCGATTTATGAAATCTACGCATAGCCTTTGATGAGACCCAATATTATGACAAGAATTTTGCAACACCCAAGGCGAGATCAACTTTAATTATCAATCTAGATTTCGTACAAACTTAAGAAGTATTGGTACTATATGCACACCTAGAAATTTTCTACTTAGTTTAATTTGATGTAGTGAAATGAATTAAGATGCACAAAGACCACTATGCTACAAGAAATACTTGAAAATTTTAGTAAATGGAAAACAAACCCATATTAACTTTGTAGGAAAATAAATGATTGAAATATATCCTATTATATTGTAGAAATTAACTGATATAAAGGAAACCATAATATGATTGCATGAAAGTAAATGACGAAAACAAACCCTAAGCTATTTTGCAAAAAGTAAATGACAAAATGAAACCCTAATCTATTTGCAGAAAATAAACATATCTTAATGAAGGAAAGGAAGCAACTAAAGTAAACTTTGTTCTACAAACAAAATTCTCAAGAATGTTGAAGCTAAATCAATCTCATTCTATTTAACAAATAATAGAAGAAGTTTACCGTAATTGCAAGAATGAAACTACAACTATGAGAGAAAAGTGCTTAAGGGGTATTTGGTATTTTGAAATCCATCTTCAAGGCTTAAATGACATTTTGGAGTGATGAGAAATGAAGGAAAAAATTTGGATGCAATTTTCGAAGCGATTTGAAAAAATATGTGTTTTGCTACAGGAATCATCGAGAGAACTTTTATGGCCTTTAGGAGCAAGTTATAGGATGGAAAATGATGTTGAATGTTGTGGAAGGGTGTGAGGGACCTTAACAATCTCAGGTCCACTTAATTATCTGAATTATGCAAGGAATAAATGAGGCTAGAATTTTCCTATATCTTGGTTAGATAGTTTTCACCATGTGGAAATTTTACAGAAATGAAGAGTGGTGAAGGAAAAGGTGATGAAGGAGGTGATGCTAATGCATGAAAAATGATGCTAATCTAATCCATGAAACAATATATTCCATTTGTATGAAAAATAAATGTTTAAATGATAAAAACAAGATGATTAAGTAAGTATCAAACTACTAATTGCATAAAACAAAATGAAAGTGGAAAGGATAAGTTCAATTTATAGTGGAAACTACTTGTTGCATAAAGGAAACTATTTTTGGTGCTTATCATCGTAAGGTACATAAGCAAGTTTCAATAGGGATATCACTTATAAAATTTCAAGGAAAATGATTTTCTCATAAGCAAATTTGTAAAATATCGCAACTAGATGAAATGCATGCAAAATACAAAGGAAGGGGCTTGGGCACTTAGGTCGGGACCTTACCTAAGGAGACTCGGGTATCTTGAAGAAAACTTAGGATGATAATAAAATAATTCTTTTAATTAACCTCAAAAGTGTTCAAACATCTAAGATAACAATAAAATAATAGGTAGAAGTATCATTCTCTTATAATCACTATCTTTCCTCTAGAATTTGAATCCCTATTGAACTACTAGGCTCTCTTATTTATACAAAACATGGGTGAGGGTAAGTCTCATTGAAGGGAGGAAGGCTTCCCTCCAAAACTCTTAGAAAAAGTACATTTATTACCTTAGTGTACTCGCAACCACAGGGAGGTAGTAGCTATTCAGGAGCCAACTAAGTTGTGATTAGCATGTAGCTAGGAACAAGCCTCCTCGATTCTCTCTGGTTGGTCTCCAATGTGATCTACGCAAAAAATATTCATTTTCCTACACATTTAATGCATTAGGACACATGATATAGAAAATATCTCCTACCTTCCTAGGAACACACTATACCCAGAAAAATACATTATCAAATGGAGAAGGAGAGGTTTAAACATGCAAAAGGATGGTTATATGGGCTTTAAATTATACCTTTTTAGGAAACCTATCATACCCACCTAATGAATATGTTGTTATATCCTTTGAGAAACCTATTCACCTAGTTGCACCTCATTCATTTGCATGGTGGCTTCCCTGGCATCCCAAGCTCTCTCAGAAGGGGTGGCCTATTATAGATGAAACCCTGTGTTATTTTCGATATCATCGCATTCTCAATGTTCCTCCTCCTACTCCTTATTCTCCTATAAGCCCTGTTGTCCCTTAAGAAACCAATTTCTTGGTTGTGAAGAAATTGCGCTTAAGACATTAATGTTTATTATTCTTGTCACTTATTTGTTTGATGTATCCTCAAGAGAAGGGCCTGAAGGGTCTGAATTTCAACCCTTAATACTTAGGTGATATGAAATTCTCAAAATGCCATATGATTGCTGAATATAAATGCTGAGTGAAGAATGCTTTGAGAAGTTAGAGACAATATGTTATTTTTCACAGAAACTATTATTTGTAATGCTTTGAGAAGTTAAATACAATATGTTTATTTAAAAAAAAACTATTATCTGTAACTTAGAAGAAATGTAGAAGTTGTTAATGCCAGTATATGCATACTTCCATCAGGGATCAAATCTTCTCTTTGCATTTTCATTTTAGGTGTCTCATATTGAATTTTTTATCATTCCAATAGGTCATGCCAAAATGACCCACTGATGGTTGTCTTCTTCTCAGAAAATCAAATTTTCCCTCATGAGGTACATTTTTTGACCCATCTCCATGTTGCATTTTGTTATGGTTTCAGTTATGTTGCATTCAGTTATAGTTTCAGTTATGTTATTTTTAGAGTCAAGACAGTCATGTTTCCATTAGGTCTTAGGGTTCATTTCCAAGGTCAAAAGCATAGCTTTAGTGTAAATAAAGGGCAGAAAAGGTATGAGGAGACCAATAAACAAAGAGTGATTGGTAGCAAGTCATGATTATTGTACACAATTCTTATTTCACTAATGTAATTTTCATCTCAAAAACATGTTTTTGAGATGAAAACAAGTATTTTAGTTTGTTCATATTTTTGATGTGATTCAAGTCATTTTATGTAATAATCATTCCCATAAGCTACCCAAGAATTTCTCCTTGTTGCAAGAAATGAGCCATTGAAGAAATCAGCTCAATCAAAGCATCATCCACCTGAAAATAGATAAAGAAAAAGAAGCATCAGACAAAGATTTGAAGACAAAGTAAAAAGTTCCAAACAAACATTATAAAGTGGGTTTTTCTAAGGAAAAATCAAACTAATCCTCTATCTAATATCTCCAAGGTATCTTTCAAACTTCATTAGTTCTTTTGCACCCTAAGCTCTCCTTGCCAAATAGGAAATTGAGTCAGAATTTGAAAATTTCAGAGGCACTGCATATTTCTGTTGGACACTGAGCACTGGGCAGAGTCACTACATGCCTAGATGTGGTTTTGTGTGCCTGTGCAGTGAAGGGCATGTTTGCTCGAAATAGTCAGTGTGGATTTCAATGGCACTACGCACCTGTGCGCTAAAGGGTGTGTTTGCTGAGGACGCTACGCGTTGGCACTTGGTGTTGCGTGTTTGGCCAGAGGAGCTTGACAAACCCTAAGAGCACTAAAACATCAATTTATTTCATTTTATCAAGCCACAAAAGCTTCAATTACTTGCATACAACAAGTAAGTGGCCCAATATCTCTTTTTCTCCATCAATTAAGCAAATTGGCACCCTAAATTTGAAACCATAGCAAAGCTCTCTTGTATTTTTCCAAAATCACCTATTTGATCAGAGTTACATCACTTCATAGACTTCGTCACCTTCCAATCATCTTGATTGTTTCACTCGCCTTGACATAAATATTAGTCCCTCAAGTTTTCACCTAAAAACATGGCAGAAGACAACAGTTCAGGAGAAGGGGAAAGACAGCTAAGGAGGCCAACCAGGAAAGGAGGGAGAATTATCATATTTGAACCCACTGATATTACAGAACTTATGGCATCACCACTTGCAGTATCATGTTTCAGGTACATGGGTCGTTTTGAGTTTTTCCAAGGGGTTGAAATGGTGAATTTCCATCAGCAGTTAACCAAGCATTTCATCCTCAATTCACAAAAGAATCAGGTCGCTTTAGCCAGGGTCACATTAACTATATCTCCTGCCATCATATCATAGGCCACTGGAATTCCAAATGCAGGAGAGAAATGGTTCAAGCAAAGAAATCTGCATCACAGTTTTTATGAGCTATATCTTAAGACAAGGTTAAAAAATGATAAGAAAATAATTTTCCCTTTCTCTCATCTTTTGGACAAGTATGTGCCATTAATGAAGATCATCATGAGGTATTTCACATGTCAAGGTAGGTTTTCCAGACTATACTCATATCATATCAAGCTTCTCATGCACTTTACCAGGGTAAGAATGCTCATTTTTCCATATTACCTTTTCAGAAGTATTGACAAGATGACATATATTTCTCAGAAAAGGGATCCAGCTCATTAGATGCATAGTATTTTCCATCATTCTCTTATCAAAATGATAGTCCTCCATCACTTAGATCAACTAGGCATTTCTTGGGAGACCTTCATAGCTAATGAAATATTCAATGCACCACCTACTCAGCCATCTCCCTGCATTCCTCCATCATCCCCCTCTCATCCATCTAATTCTTCTCATTCACCACAGCTTACTTATCACTCACCGTCAACAGATCATTCTTCACCAGACACCTCCACACCATCTACATCACCATTTCATGTAGCCATTCATTCACCCAATGGAGATGATGAAAGTGATGAGGAACATGATGAACATGATGGCAGTGAGGGAGATGATGCACACACTGAGCATGGTCAAAGTAGTATACCATAGAGGAGCAGTGTGCAGCCATTTTCTTTCACCTATCAGAGGGGAAAGAGTTAGGTGTTTACCCCATGGAAAGTGGGAGGGGCCTTTCCCTCGTCATCAACATTATAGGTTAAAGGAAAAGAGAAAATGGTAGAGGAAGCATAGGTCAAACAGTAGCGTGAAGAACATGGCATTGAAAAGGAGTTTCTCCTTGTGGACACTAGTGACGAGGAGAGAAAAAAATCTTCTCAAGCTACCTTGAGATCAAAGGATGCAAAAATCAGGGAGCTTGAGGTTAGTTTACAAAGAGCCTAATATGTTACTTCCTTTTATGAGTAAGAGAACAGGCAGTTAGATGTTAAGCAAGAGTTGATGCAAACCAAGTACTTCAAGGCAAAGAGGGATGCTGAGAAAGCCAAGTTTCAGCTTGATGAGGCTTATGGAGATTATGGAGAGCTGGATGATGAACTGGGACAAAGAAAAAGGCCAAGAACAAGAGGATTGAAAAAATCTTTAGAGCTTGAAAGACAAAAAGAGGCAGAATTGGAGGAGCAGCTCACTCTAGATGAGCAATTGGTCAAGGACATAGCTGAGAACAGAGAGTCTTGGCTTGAGAAAGTGAACACACACTTGGAGTCCCTCTTGGACAAAGAAAATATAGATGTTGAGTTACAAAGGAATATGACCAAGTATTATTCAAGGAGAAACCAAGTGGCAAGGAGTAAGCTCAAAAGAGCTCATGAGAAAATTGACAAATTGACCAAGCAAGAGGAGAGGAGGATACTTGACATACTTGATGAGGCATCCCTACATGCCTCTAACCTTTGATCAGTCATAAAAAACATATTTTTGGGCATGTTGGACCATTTTTGAGCTTGAAGGAAGTTGCTATGTTTTTCAGTTCAGTTTTTGCACAGTCATGGAAGGCAAACGCGTAGCGCCTTGGGCGCTACACTATTTTTTCAGGAATCTAATCAGAAAAATCGTTATACGGGAATAGTCTCCACAAGCATGCTGCTATTCCCACTAAGATGTGTGGCTATCTTAGAAACAAACAATCAAAGTCTACTGTTGATTACTTTTATGAAAATAGATGAGAGGAGAACCAAGAGGGCCAACCTGAGTCTTGTGCTCGATTCTCTTTCCTTCTTGATAGAGTTTTTCTGCTTGCTCTTTGTCTGCTCAACTTCAAAAGGGACCTATAGAATCACAGCAACATACTACTATGCAAGAAACAAGGATCTAAATTCACAAATAATGTAGGATCAGATGTACATTAACCATATAAAAGCACATATAAACAAATCACCAGGATATGGAAGGAAACAAGAATAGCTTTATTCAGATAAAAATAGCAAGAGGATTACAACCATGAGTAGCTCTAACCCAGCATCATCCTCCAGCTAAGAAGCCCTTCTTTCACCTCAAGCAAAGCAAAATCACCCAACACTGTGAATGTACACAAGAATACTAACAACACTTCTCTATAGATTACAAAATTCCAGCCTCTGGATCTCTGTAATGAGGGATCCATATATAGATGATTACAGAGAGGTGAGTCATCTTTTGGGATCTTGATTAGTGTCTTCTCTCTGATAGTTCCTGCTTCCACTTGGAGAATGAAGATCTATTACTCATCCCTGGTCAAAAATGGAGTAGCAAGTGTTAGAGGGGAAGCTTATGGAAGATTCCATGATCTTCCACCTCGCATTTTGGTCCCTGCCACTTGTCCATTCCCGACCATCGCACCCTAAAGAGGAGCAAAATAGTATGCATCGTACCCTGTACATTGGGAAGGTGATATGCATCACACCCCCTGCATGGAGCTTTCAGTATGGTCCATTTTTGACCATTTATGAGCAGTTTTCAGTGGAGAACTTCTAGGAGATGATGTAATCAGTTGACCTTGTTACTTTAGGTAGTGAAGCAACCCTTTTAGGGACTTAAGAGCCCTCAATTTATGGACATTTGTGATTGGGGTTGAAGTGCCCAAAAATGTCTATAACAGTTGCCCCCTAAAGCATGAGGTC
>APFE030806226.1:59569-104966 GCA_000404065.3 Pinus taeda | reverse complement strand
AAGGAAAGTGTCATGTTCAAGAGCGACTTGCTACCAATAAAGTTTCTTCTTGTTTTCTTCCCAATTTTCCCCAGTCATTGCTGACTAGTACCTCTTTATTTTTGTCACGCTTGAGGAGGATAACATATGCTTGTTCTATAATCCGCCCTTCGGGCGAACCTATCGCTATATTTTAGCGAGCCTAGTGACAGTGAAACTCGTTCTCGTCCTGTTGGATGAGTTTGTTGCTATTTAGTTTAGCGAGTTTAACGACAAAGATAACTTGGTCTATTTCAATTTTAGAGAGTCTGAAAGAAACAAAAAGAAGACTCCAAAGATTTTTTTCGTTTTATAATCCCTTAAGTCCGAAAAAGCATAAAATAATACAAAAGGGATGAATTTTTGATAGTTTTAATGAGCCAAACAAGACAAGCACTCGATCTTTTTGTGTAATAATCCCTCAGGTCCAAAAAGATTAAAATCTAGAGGAGAGATAGCACTTCCAAAGCCTTTTAACAAGCCGGAGAGGCCAATCGCTTGGCAATCTTTGCATATTTTACAAGTGAGGTGAAAAGAGCTTAAAGAAGACTCATCTTCGAGGAAAGAGTGATGGTTTCAAGTAGCAGCTAATTCCAGGTAAGGTTTGGAATTTTCCAATCACGGCAATGTTACAAGGATGGCTAGCAGAGTCACTCTTCATAGATGTTCCTCGAAGGGGTAAACAATCATATGGGGGTGAATGATCGGCTAAAAACATAGTGGAGGTGATGGCGAGAACACGACCAAGGCTCAAAAGCTAGCGATAAGACATTCACAATGGTTATTTACCCGTTCATTTTTTTTAATGAGCTTAAACGCGGGGAGAAACACTTGCTCATGACTTATGTTTATTTTTTAACGAGCATGAACTATGCGCTAAAACTGCTCGTGGAGAGTTTATTTTTTAACGAGCTTGAACTCTGTGAAAACATTGCCTGCTAGTCGTATGATGAAAATGTCTCATTTCAAGATGTTATTTTGAAGTAGCTTACATCTCTAAAGCTTTGCCACGAATCCTTTCTTTATGCAAGTTAGGGAAATGACTAGCCTTATGGGTTTAAAGGGTTAGAGGTCCTACAAATTTAATAAATAAATAGCCACTCTCCACTTGCACGCGGAAAGGTTTGCATGCCCCCAGGTATAGCGGAGCAGAGTTTCCAGGTTACCCCTTAATTTGCAGACAAAACATTCGTTTTATCGAGAAGGGCCTACCTTCTAACGGAGGTATCTTATCCAGTCTAATTCCCTTTTCCTAGACGGACGAGTATCAGACTAGTCATATACCCTTCACTAAAACCTACCCTATACCCTGAGTTTTCCTGCCGAAGCAGACCAGGGTGCATGCCCCCTGGGTTTCATTCACATCTTCCCAAATCACTTGCGCTCATCAGGTGGACGGACTGGAGACCAATGAGACATTTCTTTCATAAGAGGACCATTCAGGGATGGAATTTGAATATTTGCAATGTGTGAACCGAGGAATGACATTTGGTCTACGAGCTTGACCATTCTGCCTTTGTGCAGAAAACACATTACTCTAAAGAGTGAGGAGACGACGACTCCCATGCAATAAGTATAGTCGCGTCCAAGGAGTAGATTGTAATATAAAGGTCATTGAATTACCATAACGTTCATGTGAACAGTTTTCCTTAAAGTAATGTGCACATTTGGAAGGATCCCTAAAGGTCGACTGGTTCCCTTATCGAAGCCTATTATATTTCTCATTTCAGGCAAAAGTGGTGGCGAACCAAGCGCTTTCCAAGCAGTAGAGGAAAGGATACTCACAGAAGCCCCTTCGTCGATGATGGTACTAACCATGACCATTCTGTAAGCTTGTACAATAATTCTGAATGGTACACTACCTAGTAAACGAGGTCTGCCTTGTAGGTTCCAGTTGAAGGAAACCACTGGGTTGCTTGGTGGTGGGAGCGAATAGACGGTCGGGTAGGACTCTGATGAACTTCCTTCCTGCGGTAAAGGAATGGGAGGACTGCCCCCAAGCTCATCGGAGTCGGTGTTGATGAAAAGAATTTGAACATTGTCATTCTCTTTCTCTTTAGTGATGGTATTGTTTGAGGATGAACATTCCGAAGGCAATACCGGGTCAACTGCCGTATCGACCCTTTGACTTTCATTTGGTATGGATTCCGAAGGTTCATTTTCAACGATAGGTGCTTCGGCTAACCACAAGGATGGGCTAGCCAGATTTTTAACTAGTGGAGGACTCAGCAAGAGTTTTTGATATCTAGGAGGAAGTCGTAACGGTGAAACCGGACGATTATCTAAAAATCTTTTAGCCTCTTCAAGGAAGGGACAACAGTGGATAGTGTGATAGCCTTCACACAACTTACAAGGAATTTTACGATCCCTTCTTTGTCCATGTGCTTCACTTTCACTGGTTGATGGTGAGCATTCAACATGGTCGCCAGAGGTTGATGCTACCGGGTGATGCAAACGAGGAGACCAGTCCCTTAAGATCTAAGGGATGCAGGGAAAATCTCAGTGATAGTGGTCACCACTGCAGATGACACAAGGATATTTAGGTTTTGACTGTGTGGTGTGTGGATTTTTGCTAGACGATACTTGGTTGTTCCCTTTCGATTTTGGTTCCTTTCTCTTCTTTTCCTTTTTCTCTTTCTGCTTCTTCTTCTTCTTAGTTACTTAACTTTTAGCTTTATCGGATTTGTCAAGCGAAGAGGGAGGAGGAGAAGGAGAATCAGATGAAGTAGAAGGTTGGGAAGCAACTCTAGTGTCGTCTAGTTACTGGTTAGACTGTTCAGGAATTGCGGGATTCTGAACGACAGAGGTAGAGAAGAGCCAGACTGGCAAACCAATTGTCAATCCTAGAAGTGACAAAGTGGCCATATGGGGTGGACCAACATCTCCCCAAGATAGGAAAGGACTAGGATTTCCTTCACGGGGAAATCCTTGGTTGGTAGACTCCATTTTCTCAACCTGAAGATCAACGGGGGAATTTATAACGTTATTCCGATTTAAAATAAATTTTTAGACACTTGGAAACAACTTGTTTTTTCAATTTTAAAGAGTCGAGAGAAAACAAAAGATGACTCTAGTCGCCTTCAATTTTTATTGAGCTCAAAGTGACAAGCACTCAGAGGACCTTTTCCGTTAAGGAGTCTAAAAAGGAGCAAAATGGACTTCTCTGGAGATCTAGGCAGAGAGGATTACCAAACCAATCGTAAAACTGCAGAATACTTTTTATGGTACGGTAGTCATTCTTCCTGAATGTTGTGTTTGGTGCATTACGATCGATAGGGTGGCAGGCATGGCTTCCTAAGGATAAAGGATGCAACCTATAGTGGTCTCCCAATATATACATGACGGTACGTGGGAGCACAAGTCCGTACTGGCACTTATCGTCTCAGAGTGGAGGAATCACCCAAACAACAGTGAAAGCAATAGTTACCAAGCTTTACGACACCAGAATATGTCTCTAGCCTAGACCTCTAGATGTTGCGTTAAGTTCCAAAGCGTTGTTAGATTCATTGAGATTTATTTTAAGTTGATATTTCTTAGCAGTTTTCCTTTCAGGTTCACCACGTGATGTATGTAAAATTCCTAAATGCAGTATAAGATAATAAATAGACGTTTTATCTTCTTTCAGCAATGAAAATCCTAGCTATTAAGGGGAAGAAAGTCAAGCATGTTTTCTTCACAAAGCACAGAGCACACGCTAATATACACAGTCCTAAATCAAGCTAAGCATTCAAGATGCAAATGCGCGTGCATGTATTGGTTTTCAGTTCCCTTAATGTGTAAATGACACTAAGAAAACTATGTGCAAAATTGAAATACTTTTAAAGCGACTGTAATCAACAAAATTCTTTTTCAAAACGAAGTGGAAATGAGAGAGACACTTTGCGATTTTGAAATGGAAATTTCTTTTCGACACTTTAAAACTAGTAAATCAAGTCTTATGCAATGATAACCGTATAATAAACCATCTAAAACAATGTGATTACTTTCTAAAACTGAAAATGATAGCTATGACACTTTCAGATCTAGAGGCGACAGTTTGACTATGTTATTTTTCACAAAAGAGAACTAAAATGACGCACAATACATAAAGAACGTTTATAGTTCTTTGCACTAAGGAGGCAGAATAATGCAAGAGAAGGGAGTATTTATAGAAGCACACTGATTACAGACAGCAAAAACTCTTGAATAAGACTGAAAACATTGAGAAAAATCCACAGTCGGAAGGTAAAATCAGTCCTCCCTGACCATCACACCTGTTACATAGTGAACTTAATATGCAGCGCAGTTACTCCATTCGCGAAGTGCGATGCATATAGGCTGCCTTGAAGGCAAGGTGCGATGGTTACTGTGCGAGACTCTGAACGAGACTTCACTCACAGTTTGTAGTTTAGTTCAGGTGTTTAAGCTGAATAAGTACAGATCAATGTATGTAAAAACACAAGGGTGATTTAAGAGGTTACTAAAGCCACTACTTAGGCAAATTAGATTGCTTGCAGATCTATTGTTTAAGTTATAAACAAAACTCGAAGATTGATTGAAGCAACATTGATCTACTTTGCATTCGTATGACGAATGTAGCTCGAAGGCTAGCTGGCTTGACTTCAGGCTCGTCTGTATGTTTATAAAAGAAACAAGGATAGATAGGCTAACAAGTAATCTAGTCGCTCCCCAGCGGAGTCACCATTTTGTTATACGGGAATAGTGTCCACACAGATGCTGCTATTTCCACTAAGATGTGTGGCTATCTTAGAAACAGACAATCAAAGTCTACTGTTGATTCCTTTTATGAAAATAGATGAGAGGAGAACCAAGAGGGCCAACCTTAGTCTTGCGCTCGATTCCCTTTCCTTCTTGATAGAGTTTTGCTGCTTGCTCTTTGTCTGCTCAGCTCCAAAAGGGACCTGTAGAATCACAACAACATACTACTATGCAAGAAACAAGGATCTAAATTCACAAATAATGTAGGATCAGATGTACATTAACCATATACAAGCACATATAAACAAATACCACCAGATATGGAAGGAAACAAGAATAGCTTTATTCAGGATAAAAGTAGCAAGAGGATTACAACCATGAGTAGCTCTTGACCAACAAACATCCCACAGCTAAGAAGCCCTTCTTTCACCTCAAGCAAAGCAAAATCACCCAACACTGTGAATGTACACAAGAATACTGACACACTTCTCTATAGATTAAAAATTCTAGCCTCTGGATCTCTGTTGATAGAACCAGATATAATATATACAGAGAGGCGAGTCATCTTTTGATCTTGATTAGTGTCTTCTCTCTGATAATTCCTGCTTCCACTTGGAGAATGAAGATCTCTTACTCATCCCTGGTCGAAAATGGAATGGCAAGTGTCAGAGGGGAAGCTTATGGAAGATTCCATGATCTTCCACCTCGCATTTTGGTCCCTACCATTTGTCCATTCCTGACCATCGCACCCTACAAAGGAGCAAAACAATATGCATCGCACCCTGTACATTGGGAAGGTGATATGCATCACACCCCCTGCATGGAGCTTTCAGTATGGTCCAGTTTTGGCCATTTATGAACAGTTTTTAGTGGAGAACTTCTGGGAGATGATGTAATTAGTTGACCTTTTTCCTTTAGGCAGTGAAGCAACCCTTTTAGGGACTTAAGAGCCCTCAGTTTATGGACATTTGTGATTGGGGTTGAAGTGCCCAAAAATGTCTATAACAAAAAGGTCAACATTTTTGGGTTTCTAGTGATAAGTACATACACCCTGTACTTTTTATAAGGAATTGGAGGAGAACTGGTTGGTCAAAAGGTCAAAAACACCCAAAAAATGACCTTTCTGCCCTCTTTTTGCCCTGGGCACTGTGCGCTGAGTAGTGTTGGGAGATTTGGTTTTTGATTGGGCAAATGGCATCCAAATTCAAAAATTCAAGTTGTTTTGGAAAGTAGACAAGAAAATAATTCCAACAAGCTATTGTGGGCCCAATGTTGACATCAAGAAATCCTCCAAAATTCTAGCTGAAGTTGAAGGGCAAGCTGGCACTTGGCGCTATGCGTTTGACTCTTTGCCCAAAATTTTGCGGATTTGACCCAGTTTTCACTTCTACCATGACAGATGATGTTTTTACCCTAGTAATTGATAAGTTGAATGTAATTATGATGATTCTATAGCTTACTAGGGTAAATTCATTAGGTAAAACAAATTTATGAGGTGTAATGTATCAGTTTGTTTCGATTAGGGATGAGTCACTTTGACCACCCTATTTTCTTGTTAGCAGTTCAGATTTTGTTGGAAACAACTCCTCCTCTCATGGATTCAACTCCCTGAGCTTAGGATGAGTTGTTTGGGGTCTATATGATGCTTTTCCTCAGTCATTGTAGGGGTTGGACTCAATAGGATGCTTAGGCTTTGATAGACACCATTTTGTACCAGTTACAGCAAGAGATTAATGAAAAAATGCAGCTATTTCTTTGGGATCCAAGTGGTATGATCTTTAGTTTAGTTTTTCTTATGTTTTCATGTGTTAAAATGTATTGTTAACTCCATTTCACCATTTCATACTCTTTATGTGAATGTATACAAGTTTGGAAGGCAGAATCCATAATTTTTATGCTCTGTTTTGGGTAGACATTTCACAATCTGTGTTTTCTTCAGTTTAGGAAGAATCCATGAGGTTTACATACTCTTCCTAGCTCCTCACCTATATTTTCACCTCATCCATCAAACCCTAAGGTTATGATCATTGTGCCTACCTTTCCCCATCGAACACTCTGCAATTTTGACCTAATTTCCTTGGTCTAACTATTCGGCTCCTCCTGATCCGACAAAACCCTTCAAAATCAAATCAAACCTTGTGCTACTATACCTAGCCTAATATTAGTTTCTGGATCTGATAAATTTAGTTGAGATCCTTATAGAGAGAGCCCTCTCTTGGCCTAATAGGGCTAGCTACTTGGCTAAGCATGGTTTGTGGTTACCCTAGCATTACCTTCTTTCAGCCTAAGGTTCAATCTAGGTGCTAACATAGTGGCGACCATACTAGGGACAAGCGTAAGATCAGAAATTAATCACCCCAGTAAGTTGTTTTATTTAAATTCTTAAGATTATGGTTGATGAGTTTTAGACTTTAATAATAGGTTGAATTGGAAAGTTGTAAATAAATATCTTGATTTTCAAAATTAGACATATCGGCTTTCCGAAAATACACCAGATACAATCCAGATCTGAATCCTCCAACCATTGTCAGTGATCCTCAATTCATTGGGCGAAAATCTAAGAAAGTTGCAGAGAGATCTATTTTAACTGGAGAACAAGAAATTAAGGATTTCATTCCTAGAGTTAATTCACTCCCGGGAAGGTTGGACACTTTATAGGATATTGAGTTTGATATTAATTTTGAGAAGAGTTTATTTCGCAGTAAATATTTAAGTTGGATTGATCAGACAGTTGTTGATTCCTCTATATCTCTTCATAACCCCATTGAAGATTTGTTTTTACACAATGAATTAGGGTCACAACTTATTCACACTCTTGATTTCTTGTAAAACCTCTCTTCAAACTTAAACACTTGGGTGCAAAATAAGATTCATATGCCATCCTTTGATTTTCAAAATATTTCCATTGCATCTACTACCACTCAAACTATCCCTCATCCTCTGCCTTCTTCTTCACATACTGTTCACACCACTCAGACTATTGTTAATCCCCCTTTGATTATATCGAATATCCCAATCCTTGTTTTAAATCCACTTCCCCCACCTCCAGTTATGGCTACCTGATATGCACCCCTTGTTTTTACTCAAAGTCTTGGTGCCATGCCCCCTGATTATCAAACCAAAATACCTTTCGTCGGCTGCACTCAAACTATTATAGCTCAACAACACGTAGACAAGATGAATGATTTCTTTGACCTCCATGAAGTTGAAATTGAAGATGTGATGATGAGGCTATTTGTACAAAGTTTTGGAGGAGAAGTTCGAAAATGGTTCAGAGCCCTATCAACAACTTCTATCACTACTCTACCTATCCTTCAGAGGCAGTTCCTAGGTTGGTGGGAGGTGAAGAAGAATCCCCTTCATATTTTGTCTGAATATGAGAACATTAAAATAAATGTTGGTGAGAGTGTGCAAGACTATTGTGTGAGATTTAATGGAGTATACAATGATATCCCTGCAAATATCAAACCACCATAGGGATTGGCTTTACTTAAGTTTCCATATGGATTTGATGCCAATATGGTATATCAGTTATGTGAACGTGATCCTACAACTCTAGAAGACATGCAAAAGAATGTTGTGAGCGTAGAAATGAACTTACTGGCCAAAAGAGAAAGAATGAGATCAGAGAAAAGAGCAACCGTGAAAGAAGAAGCATCTACTTCAGTTGTAAAAATGGATACCTTAATTCTAACAATAGAAAGGATGGTTGATTGGTTGTCTATTGCAGACAGACCTAAACCATAGAACCGGAACCCAAACTTTAGAGGGTAGTAGTAGCCCCAATTCCGAATCAAGCAAAGAGAGAAAAAACCATCGGAACAACCAACGCAACAACAACAGTAGATCAGAACCCCATTACAGCAGAATTATGTTCAAGGAGTGGAAGAAGAAGAGGAGGAAGATTTGGTAATTGAAACAAATCATTTCTTCACTACAGATGGTACACCTATATTTCCGATAGAAGATGAGGAGTATGCAGAAAGTTCCAACATTCTAAAGGATAAGGACTACATCTTAGCAAATGATGTTGTTTTGGAGACCAAATCTGATGATTATCAGCATGGCTATATGAATGCTTTGAGCGCACAACAGAAACAATATTCTTTGAGGAGCAGAGATGTACCAATCAATCCTATTCAAAAGAGGAAGGATGTTTAGTCAAAGAATGATCTCTCAAACAGTCATAAAAAAGGAAAGGAGCATGCCGATCAAAATCCTAGCAAGGTAAATCAGCCATCAACAAGTACAACTGTAAAAGAGAAAGACAATCAGAAAAAGGATAGTGTAATAAAGGATCAAACAGATAAGAGGGACATGGTTTTCAAAGATGTAGAAAAAGTCACATATTTTAATTTAGAAAGTGAAATTTCTAAAATGAAAGTGTCCATTCCTTTGACTGAGCTTATTAAGAATAGCCATTACAAACACCATGTTTCTAGAATGCTGCAAATTGATCCTTTGTCCAACATGGTGAATGTTGAGGAGGATCATCTTAAGCTTATTTTTGGTCCAACTATAGTTGTTCAGCTATAAGATAGCAAGGTCACACCCTTTTATTTGAGTCTTAGACTACATGAGTATATTCTTCATAATGTTATGCTTGATTCCGGAGCTTCTCACAATTTGATGCCCAATGTTATCATGGAAAAGTTGGGCCTGGATATCACCTGACAATATCATGATTTGTATTCATTTGATTCTGGTAGAGTTTGCTACATTGGTCTCATTAAACATTTATTGGTTTCCTTAGATCAAATCCCAACCAAGAAAGTTTTGATGGACGTGGTAGTAGTTGATATACCACCTTGATTTGGTATGTTTTTGTCTAGATTTTGGGGAGCGAAACTCAAAGGCACTTTACAACTTGACTTCTCTTATGCTACAATCCTAATTTTCGATCAATTGAGGAAGTTGTACCGGCTAAAGAAGATAAAATATATGATCACTAGTAAAGAGAAGCCCGTAATTCATTCGATAAATGTTGTACATACAGATTTAGAGTCTTTGGTTTTGTACATTGATAGTGGATTGAATGATGTAGATATTCAGCTCGTAAAAGTAGATGATGTACCAGAAATTTCAAAGGGTTTTAGAGTAGTTCTTAATTAGTAAAATAAAAAAGTGGCAATTCCTTCTGAGCAGCCTCCACGGGAGCAGAAAGTTAGTAAAGAACAGAAAAATGAAGCAACCGACGAAGGTAAGATTGAAACAATAGCAAAATTCCAACATCTGGAAGACAATGACAACCTTCGGAGCACGGACTTCGATGGTGCTTTGGGTAAGGATGGTGTGGGTATTGGAATTTGGATTTGAAGTCCTGTTTTTCAGCTAGACAAAGTTCCAAGTAATGTTAGAGTGTGTTCCTATAAATTAGCTTTCGATTGCTCTAACAATGAAGTGGAGTATGATTACAGGTCTAAATATTTTGAAGAAGTTAGGTGCGAAAACGATTTCTATTTATGGTGATTCAAAGTTAGTGATTAAACAAGTCAAAGGAGAATATCAAGTGAAGCATTCATGGATGAGAGCTTATAGGAATGTAGTCCTGAATATCTTGAAGATGTTTCTAGAATACACATTGATAGCGGTGCCGAGAAGTTAAAACATCATTGTTGCTTCACTTGCTACAACAACGAGCAATCTGAAAATTCCAATGAATTATAGCAATAAATTTGAAATTCATGTCAAACATAAGCCTATTCTTCCTGATAATTTGAGATATTGGTAAGCTTTTTGGGATGACAATGAAATTAATTCCCTTTTGCAGAATGAAGGGAAGTTTAAGGATGCTTTCATTGATGATGTTTGTGATTCTGATGAACAAGACATTGAGGTAAATCGGATGGATGTTTTATAGCTAAAGGATAATGTTATTCCTAGAGATTTGTTAGCTAAAAATGTTTGCCTCAACATTGGGGGATAACCACCTGGTCCAGACCTTAAAGCAGCTCCTTTTCCATTTGGAGTAGTGGCTCTGACTAGTTTAACTAGGTCTAGTTACCTTTCCCCTATCGCTATTGGTTTACGATGTATCTTTAACTACCAATAGATAGAGATATCAGATCACTTCCTTCTTGTTGATTGGGCAAGAGAATGACCCTTAACTTGATTTGGGTTCAGCCAAGCCACAACTAAAAATTTGTCTCTTTGAGAGGAGGACTTAAAAGAATGTAGAACTTAATCTAAATGCAAATTTATTCTATAATGCAAGCAAAAGAAACTAATCCTAATCCTATCTCAATTAGGTAGATATGTATCTAACCCAACCAAGAGCAAGATAATTAAATGATAAGGATTTAAATATGTCTGGCTTTTCGTTAATATCAAGCTAATGAAGTAGTTCAATTAACTGGAATTTGTGAATACCGAAACACATCCTATTGAGACCTCTTAATTGAAATAATAAACCAACAACATTCAGGGAGTAGTTCACAAAAATGACATTGATTGTCAAATCAGTAAATCCAATAATTAAACAATAATATGCGAAAATAGTTCACAACACATCGCTATTTAATAAATCAGTTTTATATGACAGATTTCTGACTAAATAGTTACTCAGAAATCAGAATTTAATCCATAAGAGCAGAGATACATAATAACAACATTGAGACAAATTACCCATATCAACACAAGTGCATAAACATGAATAAAATGACACCTTCTTGTTATCATAAAAATGAAACTAGTATTTGAAACAGTAGTATTAGAAATACCAATTTATTGAATCCATTTCTCTGACCTTGGTTTCCAATAGTCCTTTACATTGCTTGAACTTCTACTTTCAAAACTAGAGCTTCAATAGTGCAAACTCTACCCATCATACATAATTCAAGATACAAAGGAAAAATCCTCAATAATCCTCAGATTTGAGATTTTCTCTCCTTCCTCCTACAATTCTAAATTCTTATTTCAGAAGTGCTTTTAGAAGTCCAAAATTGCAGAGGAGAGAAGCCTTTAATTACATTCTCCAATCTGCTATTTATAATATTTCCAAAGGTATTTTTGAGTAGAAAGTTTGTTGAAGAATAAATCTGCCCAATCAAATGTTATTTACTCAAAATTCCAATCTTTAATAGCTGAAGCATTCTCATTGATTGAGATCATTTTCTCCATATCTCTTCTACTGTTTTTTTGCAAAAAGAAATCAAAATAAATTAAGATGCAACAATAAAATCAAGATGTCATTTCTGGCATTAAAACAAATCCAATCAAATGCAATTAACTAATTGAAAAGGAAATTTGAGCTTTTTATTGATGCATATGATGATTTTAATTGGCCAAGGATATTATTGACGAATGAATCTTCACTTAGAAGAGGCTTAAACTCAGAAAATTGATTTTGTTTAAAAATTCGGAGCTTGATCTTTTCCCTGATTTTATACCTAATAAATGACTAAATCTGTTAATGGAACCTCCTCAGAAACATACTCCTTGATTTTGTCTTTCCAATGAGTCGTCCTTGGCCTCATTTGGCCAAGTAAAACTCAATCTATGAGCCTCCAAAATTGATGAGTCAAATCTGGCATAATTCTAGAAATTCTGTTGTTAGGCTAAAAAATCAAAATTTTTAATTAAATGATAATCCTAAATTAGATTTTAATTATCTAATAATTAATTTTAATCTAACTATAAACAAATTAACATTTTATAAACTAATTAAATAATTAAATTTTAATTAAATTAAATTAATATTTTATATATTAATTAACTTAATTAATTCAAAATTTAATATTAAATATTTAAATAAACTAACCTACCATATTGAGATTCATACGCACGAGTGAATTGAATTTTGAATATCGAATTCCATGTTTTATAATAAGACTTCGTATTTTCTCTTTTTGACTTTTCGCAATTGGAAGAATGAAGTGTATCGGTTTTTTTTTTTAATGTTATAAATTATAGTAATTATTGGTATTTGATAATCTTAAAACTTAATTACAATTTGGTTTATTTATTTAGCGAAAAACTAAAAAATTAATAAAGATTCAATTAAAGATTAATATTTACAATAAATATTTTTTTTTTAACTCAAACGATATAATTGATTACACTTTAAAGGAGTGTCATTTACAAACTAGTTGATCAAATGAGGTAAAACAAGTATCAATGGAAAGCTTATAAAAAATCAATCTCAACAAAGCAATCAAAACAAGAATTTAAAGAAAATGAAAAAATAAGAAAATTGTAGGATAATAAAAGTTCTAAAAGGTGTTTAGCTAAAAACTTTGTAGAAAGGGTCCCCAATGTTTGAAGTAAACAAGTCAATAATAGAGGGGTTGTGTTTTACCACAACAAGGTCTTATACATTTAGAGTTCTTTGATCAAGATGATGTGGCGAAAAAAACCAACCTTGGTTCCTACTAACAAAGGAGTTGAAGATGTAAACATTGGGACAGCAGACCAGCCCAAGCTTGTTAAATTATCAAAAACATTATCTCCCGAGTCAAAGGCTAAGTATGCTAAGTTGCTTTTTGAAATTTCTGATGTTTTTGCATGGGATTACTCAGATTTGAAAGTGTATGACAAGAACATCATTCAACGCACCATTCCTATCAAGCCTAATCAATAACCCTTTAGACAAAAGTTGAGGAGGATCAACCCAAAGCTGCTGTCATCCATCGAGAAAGAGGTAAATGTATTTTTTAAAGCTGGTATCATTGTTCCAATTAGATTCTCTGATTGAGTTTCAAATTTGGTCCCGGTACAAAAAAAGACCAGAGATATAAGGTTGTGCATTGATTTCCAGAATCTAAATAAAGTGTCCCTAAAAGATAATTATCCTCTTCCTAATATGGACCACATTCTGCAAAGAGTAGTTGGAACATCACGGATGTCACTACTAGATGGATATTTAGGTTACAATCATATTTTGGTGCACGAAAAAGACCAAGACAAAACTACCTTCACAACACCATGGGGGACTTCTCAGTATGCCAAGATGCCATTTGGGCTGAAGAATGTCGGGGCCACTTTTCAGCAGGCCATGGATATAGCTTTCGCTAACGATAAGGATGTTTTCTTAGTGGTTTACTTAGATGACTTGATAGTATTTTCTGGTTCTGATGATGAGCATTTACACCACCTGAGGATTGTTTTTCAGAAATGCAGGGAGTTCGAGATTTCTTTAAATCCAAAGAAGATTGTTTTCGCCATGGAGGAAGGTAAGCTCCACGGTCATATAATTTCCAAAGATGGTATTCGTATTGATCCTTCTAGGGTGGAGGCAATTCAGTAAATAGACTTTCCATGCAACAAAAAGGAGATCCAAGCCTTCAACAGTAAGATGAATGTCTTACGTAGATTTATACCAAATTTGGCTACGCATTTGCGTGAGTTAACTAATATGTTGAAGAAGGACAACACTGTGAAATGGACCGAGGATGCCATGAAATATTTCAACTTGGTAAATCTTGCTTTGACCACAACCCCTGTTTTGATCAGTCTTGATTATACTCATGATTTTATTATATTTTCATTTGCGTCTGAGCATACTTTGGCTGCAGTGTTCATGCAAAAGAAGGATCAAGTGGAGCAGCCCATTGTATTTTTCAGTCGAACTATCAGAGATGTTGCTCTTCACTATAACATCATTGAGAAACAAGCTCTGGCTCTTATAAAGGCATTGAAGGATTTTTGATTTTACATTCTGCATTCACATACCATAGCATATGTTCCGAATGTAGCTATCAAAGATGTCCTCATGTAAACTGATCAGGAAGGAAGAAGAGATAAGTGGATAGCAACGATGTTAGAGTATGATCTTGAGATTAAGCCTACAAAACTGATCAAAGGTCAAGGCTTGGTAAAACTCATGGCTGAGTCGAATCTTCATGCTCTAGACATAAATCTTATTGCAGCAATGTTAGATGAAGAAGATGGTGGCACACTTATTCAAGTATCAGAAATGTTTCTCAACTCACCTTGGTATTTTGATATAGTATATGTTCTTCAGCATCTTTCTCCTCCTCCTGGAATGTCGAAAAGTAAAGGTGGATCAATAAAACTAAAGTCTGCAAAATTTTGCATTTTAGATAGTGCTCTCTATTGGAAAGATCCGGGAGGGGTTCTTCTTAATTGGTTGGTTGAAAATGAAGCTAAGCAGGTAATGAATGATTTTCATAGAGGAGATTATGGGGGTCACTTGTTTTGGAAAACAACAGCTAATAAAATCTTGAGAGTAGGGTATTATTGGCCATCTTTATTTTCAAATTTATATAAATAGTCATGAGCTGCCATGAATGTCAAGTTTTTCAGGGAAAAAAGGGAAGCTGCTTCCTCTTCCTTTGAAGCTAGTTGTAGTTAATGCACCGTTCCAGTAGTGGGGGCTTGATTTCATATGAGAAATTCATCCTTCTTCATCAGCACAACACAGATGGATTTTGACAGCTACCGATTACTTCACCAACTATCGATTACTTCACCAAATGGATTGAAGCCATTCTGACAAGGAAAGCTATGGACATGGTAATCATTCAGTTTTTAGAGTCCAATATCTTGTCTTGTTTTGGTTTCCCACACAAGATTATTACAGATAATGTAGTAATGTTTAAGTCGAAGAAAATGGTTGAGTTTTCCAACAAATACAACATCACATTGGGTCATTCCATGACATACTATCCACAGGGCAATGGACTAGTTGAGTCTTCAAATAAATCCTTGGTAAACATTATTAAGAAAATGTTGGAGGCAAACAAAAAGAATTGGCATCAAAATCTTATCAATGCTTTGTGGGTTGATAGAGTGAGTAGTAAGAAATCAATAGGTATGTCGCCTTTCGAATTGGTTTATGGTACTGATATAGAGTTTCCTACATCATTTGCAGTCCCGATCATGAGATTATTGCAAGAAGATGACAGTGAAGAAGATGATATTCAGCACTGGATCAATCAAATGATTCACCTTCAACAAACAAGGGAAGAGGTTTCTCAAAATAATTTCTAGCTATAAGAGAAGATAAAGAAAATTTATGACTGCAAAACTAAGGCAGAAAATTTTTAGCTGGAAGATGTAGTGCTGCGATGGGACGCACGAAATGAAGAAAAAGGGAAACATGGTAAGTTTGACAATCTATGGAAAGGACCTTATAAAATCTCAGCCTATCAAGGATATAATGCATTTTTATTAAAGGAAATGGATGGTAAAGAATGCTCAGGAGGACCAGTGAATGGTAGGCTCCTGAAACATTATTATTTCTGACGCATGTTATTGAAGTTGTTTCATTGTCATTGTATATACCAGTGTACTTTCCTTGCAAGGTTTGAAGTACAATGTCATTTGAGCTTGGGGCCCAAAATGAAGGCTATAAAGCTTAAATGCTTTGTGTTGCTTTTAGTGGGTTTTTGAGTCAGTCTAGAGTCAGTTTTCAGTTTGTATCGAGTCATTTTTCAAAAAAATTCAAAAGGTTTTTAGTCTTTCATTTGTTTGACCGTATTGGCCCAATCAGTTAGGCACTTGGTCTACAGTGTTCTTGACACCTCCAAGGAGCTTCCATCCCCAATAAGGCCAATGTTAGTGTCAGTATATGCATACTTCCATCAGGGATCAAATCTCCTCTTTGCATTTTCATTTTAGGTGTCTCATACTGAATTTTTTATCATTCCACTAGGTCATGCCAAAATGGTCCACTGATGGTTGTCTTCTTCTCAGAAAATCAAATTTTCCTTTATGAGGTACATTTGTTGACCCATCTCCATGTTGCATTCAGTTATGGTTTCAGTTATGTTGCATTCAATTATGGTTTCAGTTATGTTATTTTTAGAGTCAAGGCAGTCATGTTTCCATTAGGTCTTAGGATTCATTTCCAAGGTCAAAAGCATAGTTTCAGTGTAAATAAAGGGCAGCAAAGGTATGAGGAAGACCAATAAACAAAGAGTGATTGGTCGTAAGTCATGGTTATTGTACAAAGTTCTTATTTCACTAATGTAATTTTCATCTCAAAAACATGTTTTTGAGATGAAAACAAAGTATTTTAGTTTTTTCATATTTTTGATGTGATTCAAGTCATTTTATGTAATAATCATTCCCATAGGCTACCCAAGCATTTCTCCTTTCTGCAAGGAATGAGCCATTGAAGAAATCAGCTCAATCAAAGCATCATCCACCTGAAAAGAGATAAAGAAAAAGAAGCACTAGAAAGGGATTTGAAGACAAAGTAAAAAGTTCTAAACAAACATAAAGTGGGTTTTATAAGGAAAAATACTCATCCTCTATATATGATATTCTAGGCATCTTTCAAACTTCATTAATTTTTTGCATCCTAAGCTCTCCTTGCCAAAGAGGAATTGAGTTAGAATTTGAAAATCTGAGAGGTGTTGCGTGTTTCAATTGGAAATTGTGCACTGGGCAGAGTCACTGCATGCTTGGGTGAGGCGTTGTGCGCTTGTACAGTGAAGGGTGTGTTTGCCCGAAACAGTCAGTGTGGGTTTCAACAACGCTGTGTGCCTGTGCACTGAAGGGGACCTTTGATCAGGATGTTGTGCGCTGGCACTTTGTGCTGTGCGTTTGGCCAAAGGAGCGTGGCAAACCCTAGTAGCACAAAACCATCAATTTCCTTCATTTTCTCAAGCCACAAAAGCTTCAATTACCTGCATACAACATGTAAGTGGCCCAATATCTCTTTTTTTCCATCAATTAAGCAAATTGGCACCCTAAATTTTGAAACCTTAGCAAAGCTCTCTTGTATGTTTCCAAAATCACATATTTGATCAGAGTTACAACATTTCATAGAATTTGTCACCATCCATTCATCCTGACTATATTTCACTCCACCTCCTCTCTGTTTCGCTCACCTTGACATATATATTAGTCCCTCAAGTTTTCACCTAAAAACCATGGCAGAAGACAACAATTTAGTAGTAGGGGAAAGATAGCCAAGGAGGCCAACAAAGAAAGGAGGGAGAATTATCAAATTTGAACCGATTGATGATACAAAACTTATGACATCACCACTTGTAGTATCATGTTTCAAGTACATGGGTTGTTTTGAGTTTTGCTAAAGGGTTGAAATGGTGAATTTTCATCAACAGTTAACCAAGAAATTCGTCCTCAATTCACAAAACAACCATGTCACATTAGCTGGGGTCACATTTACTATATCTCCTGCCATCATATCACAGGCCACTGGAATTCCAAATGCAGGAGAGAAATTATTCAAGGAAAGAAATCTGCATCACAGTTTTTATGAGCCATATCTTGAGACAAGGTTCAAAAATGATAAGAAAAGAATATCCCCTTTCTCTTATCTTTTGGACAATTATGTGCCATTAATGAAGATCATCATGAGGTATTTCATATGTGAGGGCATGTTTTCCAGACTATACTCATATCATATCAGGCTTGTAAGGCACTTTACCAGGGTAAGAATGCTCAGTTTTCCATATTACCTTTTTCTAATTATTGACAAGATGACATATGTTGCTCAAAAAAGGGATCCAGCTCATCATATGCATAGTATTTTCCATCATTCTCTTATCAAAATGATAGTCCTCCATCACTTATATCAACTAGGCATTGATTGGGAGACCTTCATAGATAATGAAATATTCAATGAAGCACCTACTCGGCCAGCTCCCCGCATTCCTCCATCATCCATCTACTTCTTCTAATTCACCATAGCTTACTTATCACTCATCCTCAACAGATCATTCTTCACCATACACCTCCACACCATCTACATCACCATTTCATGTAGCCATTCATTCACCCAATGGAGATGATGACAATGATGAGGAACATGATGAGCATGATGGCAGTGATGGACATTATGTACACACTGAGCATGGTCGAAGTAGTATACCACAGAGGAAAAATTTACAACCATTTTCTTTCACCTATTAGAGGGGAAAGAGGTAGGTGTTTACCCCACGGAAAGTGGGAGGGGCCTTGCCTTTTTCATCATCATTATAGGTTAAAGGAAGAGAGAAAATGGTAGAGGAAGTAGAGGTTAAACAACAACATGAAGAACATGACATTGAAAAGGAGTTTCTCCTTATGGACACTAGTTATGAGGAAGGAAACAAATCTTCTCAAGCTTCCTTGAGGGCAAAGGATGCAAAAATCAGGGAGCTTGAGGTCAGTTTACAAAGATTGCAATATGTTATCTCCTTTTATGAGCAAGAGAACAAGCAGCTAGAGGTTAAGTAGGAGTTGACGCAAACCAAGTACATCAAGGCAAAGAGGGAGGCTGAGAAAGCCAATTTTCAGCTTGATGAGGCTTATGGAGAGCTAGATGATGAACATGAATAAAGAAAAAGGCCAAGAACAAGAGGATTGAAAAATGCTTTAGAGCTTGAAAGATAAAAAGAGGTAGAAATGGAGGAGAAACTCACTCTAGATGAGCAATTGGTCAAGGACATAGCTGAGAACATAGAGTCTTGGCTTGAGAAAGTGAACACACACTTGGAGACCCTCTTAGATAAAGAAAACAAAGATGTTGAGTTACAAAGGAATATGACCAAGTATTATGCAAGGAGAAACCAAGTGGTAAGGAGTAAGCTCAAAAGAGCTCATGAGAAAATTGAGCTTAAGGAGTAAAACTTGAGGTAAAATAACATAATTTTCTAATTTATTACAAATTTAGGAGAATTTAATGAAAATCCATTTTGAGCATTATTTATCATCCTTCATTCCACATCTTTACCACTTCCCACATTTTTCAGCAGCATATCATCTTTTGGTTTGGGGGAGTGTTGCTTTCATTCATTTCTTTCTTATAACCATGTCATTCATAGTCTTTATCATCCATTGCTATTCTTATTCATTCTCAACACCTCCCTTATTCCATGTTGTTTTACACCAAACATAGTATTCAACATATGGTAGCAACCACCTCAATTTGTTTTCTAGCATTGCATGAGGCCATGCTAATTTTTCAGAGAGGGGGAGGAATTGCTACGCATGATGGATGTTTTTTGCTTTCTTTCTCATTTAAGGCATACAATTTTAGTGCAGAAATTGGTTTCCCAAATATTTTTAAAACTATGAACTCACTTCTTGTGATTTTTGGATAACACAGATGTATCATTAAAATACACAAACTCAGATAATTTCAAGATAAATTGGTTCGTAAAATTTCAGAAATCATGCACTCTCAACTACTACCATTTTGTTTATATCTCATGATCCGTGCATCAAAACGATCTGATTTTTGGATCATAAAGACATTCATATATTACAAATCTACTTGCACCATTTCAACAAAAGATGGTTTGTAGTTTTTTGGAAAATGTTTAATGAAGATTGTTGTCACTTATATCATATTTTGCTACAACTTCATTATTATGCCTTCATCAAGATTGCTAAAATTGAATATTCATTAAGTGAGGAAGAATTCATTTGTTCTATCCATTTTATGAGCTGAGATGAACAAATTTTATTGCTTGGTTAACACATGGGTTTTGTTTTTGGGTTGCATGAGGACATGCAACATATTCAGTTTTTGTTGCATGTGGACATGCAATATATTAAGTGTGGGGGTGTGTTGGGCCGTGAATACGACCACTTTGTAACACTTATTTCATCCATTTTTACTCTTCTCTATTACATCATTTGTTATAATTTATTATTTAAATCCATTTTATAAATGATTTATGCTCTTATGGATGATTACTATTTATCTTCCTTTATTTCTAATAAATTGAAGATTATGCATGATTTTATCCGTGATAGTTTTAATAAATTGGTTATAACATTATTCACCATTTTTAGCCTCCAAGATAATTTCGAGATTGAAGATCTGACCATTAAATCTACCAACTCAGAAATTCGCTGGAATAAGAAGTGACAGTTTTGCGGTTGCAATGTTGAGAAAAAGAAGAAGAATATGGAAAATCCGGAACATGGGTTTTGTCCAGAACGGACCCAATTAACTTTATGATAAATGGTTTGCCCAAATTCGGCTTGTACTGAGAGAAACACAGGGTTCTTTGAGCACGAGTTTCTTAGATTTGTTATTGCGGCCGTCCTCCAAATCTCAGCTGCAAAGCCAAATTCGTCTTGCTCTTGTTGAGAGATGGATGGAAATATATCTTTTTGTTGATCAATTTGTTGGAAACAATCCAATTTTGTAATAGAATCATGTTGTAATCATCTCTATTGTAACTGCTCTCTGCTCTCTCTCTATTTATATGAAAAAAGAGATCAGAGAGGGGGATGGAAAAAGGAGGGATTTGAATGATGGAATTGAGGAATTAGAGATTCAGAATTGAGGATGGAAGAGAGAATGGATAACGGCTAAGAGATGGAGAGATTTCTTGTTGTAATCCACTGTAACTCTTCTTTGATATTTTAATATATATCTGGTTTCCATTCCATCTTTGATCCTGAAGTAACCCAGCAGCATCCGCTGGCAGCTAAGGGCCCAGCCTCTGGTGGATTATGCTGCTGTTGTATATTATCTCTTTGGTTTATGCATGTTTTTTCTTATCAACTTGAATCGGTAATCTGGTGTGTTTCGTTATCTTATATTGCAGCTCTATTATATTTCATATTTTGTTCTCTGCAACAAGAAAGTTGTAATGTGCATTCTAATGTATTGCTATTCCTTTAAAGTTGTTAATGTAACATTGTTGTTCTCTACATAATGCTATTACTGTTTAATTGCAGAGCAATCAAGCTGTAACCTTCTTAAGCTGGTATTACTGTATTTGTCTATGGTTTATACTTCATACGATTGCTATTCAATTGACATTGTGGTTCCATTATGAATTGTAATCGTTACCCTTTCTAACCAGGATTAATACTTGCGGTATTAGAATCAGATTATTATTAATGTGTGCCTATGTTAAGTTATTATGCATTTGTATTTGGCTTTCCAGTGTTGTTTCATATTCTATCATTAATCAATGCTGTTCTATTTCCGTGCGTTGTCCGATTCATTCTTAGAGTAAAGATTGTTGTTAATTTGGCTTTGTTGTTGTTCATTTCCATTAATTAGAGTTTGTTGTTTAGATTCCTTTAATTACATTTTGCTTCCCATTTACTTTGTTGTTCATTTCTGTTGATTAATTGCAATAGTTGGCTTTTCAAGAGTTTTCCTAGTTTACTTTCAACAGTAGCTTTAGTTCAATTTCAATTTCCTTTTAATTGCTTTAAAGCAATACTGTCAACTGTAGAGAACATTGGATTGCTTCCTCGTTCCCAGATTTATTGTCTTGTTCCGGTTTGATTTCAATTGCATCAATATCCAGTGGAATGAGTTATTTCTACTGTATCCTCGATTGATGGTTGTTTGAGTGAATGATTTAGTTTAGAACATTTCAGTTTCTTGTTGTTCCATTTCTTAGTTGCTGTTCCATTTCATATTTGCCATTCCATTTTATGTTATTTGCATTATTGATTGCTTTGGTGTGCAGAACGATCTGAAACTGTAGTGGGCATTGGCATTTGCTGTCTAGTCCCCAGATTGACGATCTGTTCCTTGATTACTTTTGGTTACATCAGTTTCCAAAGGGATGAGTTATTGTTACTGGACCCTTGACCGATGCATTTCTTATTTTTCCGAATGAATGATTTAGGCTTCAAGGTATTTTGTTGTAAGTAGATTTTATTTCTAGCTTTCATTTACTTTTGCATTTTAAGCACTATACTGCAAAACATTACTCTTGAGTAAATAGCCGCTTCAGACTGAGTACACTCTTGAAATAAAAAGTCGCCCATGGGTTGATAATTAATGTGAGGTAATTAGGAGTTAAAAAGACACCTTTTTATCGCTCCACACCAGGAGAATCTCAAGTCCAAGGAGAGTCTCAAATCCAAGAAGAACCACAGGCATAGGGGAATCTCAAGCACAAAGTGAATCACATTTATAAGAAGACTCCGAGGTGCAAGCAGAGTCAAAACAACCAGACTTATCATAGGAATTAAATCAAATAGGAATACTAGAACCCAACATGAGTACTCCCCCTACCTTGCGAACTCCTCTAAATGAGGAGAAAAGCCTCAAAATAAATAGAGAAGAGGCCACTACATAAGGTATTGCAACCAACAAAAATATGCAGACACTAGCTTGGTCAAAAGGCAAAGGTTAAATCCTGTTTCTGAACAGGAATTCATAGAAGAAACAGTTGGAGCCACCGGCACAGAAAGAGAAAGAAGCAGGCCTGCCACTCCCTCTGGGGGCATACTAGAACCATCCACATCAAATACTTAGATGTTGGAAAGGCAACAGAGTGTTGAAATGTCCTCATTTAGGATGCCAGCTGATGAGGACCAAGACATCAGAGAAAGGTACAAGGATATAAAGGCTAGGAATGAGAGGCTAAAAGCCTAGACTTATGCATAGTACCTAAAGGTGGCACCTACAAACCAGATAAGTCTTATGTCATCCCATGATGTTAAAGAAGGCAAAATGCAGATGACATTTTTGAAACCTAACACTCAGTAACCAAGAACAACAACTGACTTCAAAAAGATAGATTTTGAAGTACTAGCAATGGACATACATCCTATTGACTAGATTGAGCTGCACAAATAGATAAGGGAGATGATTTACTCCACCTTGACAGGGAAAGCCATCACAACTCACCAATTGCAAAACTCCTTGAATAACATATCGGCTCAATTCCAATTGGAGAAGGCCTCTTCATAGGCCAAAGAAACCAGAATCAAGTCCTTAGAGGACCTAATCATTGAGTTGGGACATCATACCAAAGATGTAAATGCCACCGAAAGACTGATAAAGAAGAAAAATAATGACATAGCTGCTTTGAAGAAGCAACTCAAGATTCCACAATTGCACCACCCATAGACAACAGATGTCCTGGAGACACAAAAGGGACAAGAAGAGCTTATGGACTTGGTCCTAAAGCTAAATGACCAGTTGAAAGAAACAGAGAAAGAATTGGACACATTGATTTAGTCCAAACAAAGTGAATTGGCCACCACTTCTAGAACTGCCATTCCCACGGTAACAACTGCAGTTCCCTCAACACTGGCAACATCTTTGGCACCAATAGCTTCACATGCCAGAACACTGCCAGTCACAATTGAGTCTACAACAGCAGGTACATCTACAGAGAAAACAAAAAAACTAGTGAAAGCCATGGAGGAAATGTCTATCCATGCAACAGAGCTAAAAAGGTTAAAGGAGAAAGTGGCAAGCTTAGAAACTGACTATAAGCTTGCCCAAATTTAGTAGAGAGAATAAATAAAGAAATCCCTAAGGATGGGTGCAAAGATCAAGGTCCTAGACAAAGATTTAACACTTCAAAAGCCACTAAGATAGACCAAGGAGATGCTCTGGGCCAATATCATTGACTTTGTCAATGATATTTGGCCATCAATTCAAGTAATATTTGAGCAAACAAAACCGGTGAAAGTGGCCACTGAGGCTATTAAGAAAGTAAGGGAATATTTAGGAGACCAGCTTGAGGATGCTAATCGACTCATCCACTTCTTGAATAGCAAGAACATACATGAACTTAATGAGTTTCGTGTAGAAGACAGAACTGAAGCCATCATAGAAGTCAAAAAGGTTCTTTCCAAAAGAAACCTTATGGTTAACCTAGAGGAAAAATGCCATAACATGCAAGTGGGAATTGACAGATTCATGGCCAAGTTTCAAATTTTGAGGGATAAAGGACTTCCCAGTCCTATGGTCATCCATGATAAACTTATGACCCAATTGGACTACACTGACAAGTTAAAGAAGTTGGCCAAGGATTAAGCGAGCACTTTAGGTATCAAGGCCTTGCCAACAGGGAAAGTATTGTATGATACTTTAGAGAATCTATTCTTTCTAGAGCATAAGGTGAAACACTTGTTTGTCACCAAGCCTAATTTTTCCAAATACACAGATGAGATCTATAGGAGAATGCTCTAAGTAAAATTACTTGAGAATGAATGGTGGGAAAAGATGACAAATCTACTATAAATTACCACAGTGAATCTGAAGCCAGGTAAGAGACAAATAAACATGGTCAAAGAGTAGTAGGTTGAAGAGTATCAATGAAATATGAAAGATAAAGATGATTCCAACGTAAAAATATTAGCTATCTTAAAAGGGATCAAACTCAACTGCAACAGCTAGCACTACCACAATAAAAGGGACAACATGATGCAATTTTCCATCTGTCTCTATCTTCATGCTTGAAGATATTTTTATTTCATTAATTAAATCTCCAACTGTTATGAGATATTTTGTAATATTTTTGTATAAATACTTCACATTTCGAAGTATTTAGTGTGGATTCAAAGACATATATGTAGACTTTTCACTCAAATCAAAGCCTTATTGTATCAAAAACTGGATTGGCTTGCTCGATCATGGAATAAAGTTTAGAAAATTTACAAGATTCTTGTATAAAGCGAAAATCAAATAAGTATTTTCTCATGTGTATTATTGCTTTTCCTTATGTTTCTTAATAATCATATGTCTTTCTATGAAATCTGAATGTTAAATTAGGAATGATATTTCAGAATTTGATTCAATGCACTCTATCTTGACTGTTTGCATTCTTAATGTTTTATGCTAAACTATCTTAGCTAGGGAATTCTTAGCTGCTTCTTAGCTTCCGTAGTTTTCCTTGTGGTCTATGTAGTAAAGGATTCTTAATTGCCCTTTGTTGATGATCACCCCCTATTCCTCATTCTGATCTCGGTCCAAGGATTCAAGTGCCCTTTTACCCTGATTAGAATCATTCCATCCATCAGCCCTTTAGGATTTGCCTTTTGTTTTGCTAGCTTGCCTTATAAACACTCCCTTTAATGATTTGATCTAGTTATGCTATCCTTTTATTGACTCCATAGCCTAATGGCTTGAAGAAGCTAGGTTTACCCATCTGTTCCTAGAATTCCACCACCCAACCAAAATCATATCCTTATGGAAATTAAGAACTAGCCTAAAACCCCACCCAAACAAAGTTAAATTATAAAGAGAGAGCCCTCTCTGGACTTAGGTTGGCTTGAACCTGAGTCTGAAGATTGGTTTGTGGTTACCTCGGATTATTCCTTCTTTTGATAACTTCTAGGGAAGACTTCTGAGTGATAACACAGGGTGTTGATGAATTCTGGAGCGGAATGTTGGTTCCCTATGGTTTAATCCTCTCCCCATGGTTTCAACACAATTTTTACCAAAGTGTGACAAGGAACTTGTCGTCTTTGCTACATGATTATGAAATTTTTTGTGTAATTGAGGTTATTGAGGAAAAAGAAAGATGGATAGTCTATTTTATAATGCTAAGGAGAGAGAAAAATTCTAAATGTAGTTCAAGATACTTTTATTCCTTTATCTTACTTTTTTCATCAGAAGAATACTAAAAAATTTATCTTTCTTCCTAGATGAAATTAAAGCAATAGCAATAATAAGATATTCTTCTAAAAATTTGAAGGGGTCTTCAAGTCTTTATACCAAATGATGGGAAAGAGAATTAATACTAACCCCTTTCCTAGTTATTATCCTTGATTCCTTGGCATTGGATGGAAATAATGTCCAAAATCGGGATTCCTGTAGATCCTGTAGCTTTACTATAGTAGTGATGTGCATATCCTATAAATTTCCTATAGCAGTTTGTGAAAGAGATAATTTCTTGTAGCAGTCTGTGAAAGAGATGTCTCAACTATGTTGTCTTCTTGTGGTAGTGGTGGGCCTCCCTTGAATTTAAAATATACGTTTCATGAAAAATGAGGCTCAAGGGTCTGAATTATATGGTTGGTGGATGATTGGATGGGATCGACATGTTTTTTGAGCTTCTCCCCCCCCTACTACCTTTGCACACCATATTTTTTGATGAGTAGGCACGTCAAACAACTTCTTTGATTTATCATCTTTGTTGATCACTTTTTCTTTCCAATGTGTAGTTGATGTAGGTGATTACTGAGGTTTGCTAGGAAAGGTGTGTTGTGATGGGGTCCCCTGGGTTAGTTTTGGGGAAAAAGCCCAAGTTTTGGCGCAAAAGCCCAAGTTTTGATGTAAAAAGATGTAAAATATCTGCAAATTGTTGTTGCGGAGAGTGTAGCTAGTTAAGAGTCAAAAAAGTGTTTTACCCTCCTTTATGTAAGCTTGAGTCAACTTTTTTAAGATCTACCCATGGTTTGTAGACCATGGGATTGTATAAATAGGTGTGTCTTAGAGAGTCTAAGAAGAAATCAAAGTTTGTCTATGGGTAAGAGTGAAGAAGTCTAGCACAAAGCTAGAAGTCTTAGAGGGGGAAAAGACTCTGTAGCTAAGTGCTTAGAGGCCTAGAGTAGTGTCTGCAGCTAAGTTCGTGGACCCCTGCAGCTGAGTGCACAGGAAGTATTGAGTCTGTAACTCTGTATTAAAGATCAATAAAGAAGATTGTTGCAGAAATTCCTGTGTTTTATCTCTTTATTTTTGTTATGTATGATTGTGATATATGTTGTAATGAATGATGTCCTTATGAAATAATGATGCATTGATGCATGAATTTACTTGACCTATATTATTATCTAAACACAATTAATGTTAAGTGATTACGTGAAGATCATAGCTCTTCCTGTTAAAGTTATTGAACACTTAGGTAGATTTGAGTAAGTACTGATCTAACGAGAATCTATGGTGTGCGTAAGTAGATAATCTTCTTGTTTAGGGTCCGCAAAAGCTAGTCGTATATAGTTTCAGAGGTCTAGGGGCCGATTAAATTAAGTTATAAAAATAAGCCATAAGGGCTTAGAGATCTACATGAAGTAATATCTAAGTCATAGATGGACATCACACTAATATTTGGGTGCGGAAACTTGGTTCCAACATCCCCCCATATTAATTCGGGTGACACTTCCGTTTGCACACCACAGATTGATGTTGAAAGGCCCAATAGTGTAGGGATTTTTTTGGCACAACTAAATTTGAACCAAGGCTAGACCCCCTAAGCCAAAAAATGGTTCCGTTGCCGGGATCAGGATCTGCATAAAGATATGTGTGACGTCACATCACTAGAATCCGACTAAGAAGGAAATTGAGAAGTGGCTTGATAGAAAAATCCATGAATTCATGGCACAGGATAAAAGGATTTCACGCCTAAAAAAATGATAGTGGTTGAATAGATATTTCTACACAGAAATACACGAAATATTATTCTGCACCTTCTCGATTGAACTATACGATTGGATAGCTAAATTGGAAAATGAAAAAGGGAGGTGGAGGCTTGACGGTCCAATAGTGTGGACTCCAGAATTAGTGCAGAGGTTGGGAGCTTCTTAAGATAATATCATGTGTGTTGTTGACCATTGGCTTGATCGTGTTATAGGAGGATTTGTTACAACATTCGCAGTCAACACCTCAGTTAGTTACAGTGAAGCAGAGCGACACTTCTTCAAAGGACCACGAGGTAAGTATCTAATATCTTTGAATACTTGGATTAAGATCTTGTTATGTGAGAAATGAGTTATACCACTGCCTTAATGTTTGGAGCTACACAAAGTGGGAAGATCTTCAGAGATAGGGGAAGAACAGGCCCTGAATATAGCTCGTTGATTCAACCTCCTATGAGTGATTTCGAGGGAGTAGCACAAGCTTCCCCGTAGAGTGTTGTCCAGTTGATAAGGTAGGGTTTTCCATGAATACCTCAACCGTCCACACCACCTCCACCTTCACCTCCACAACATACACCTTCGCCCACACTACCACCACCGCTACTGGTCAACATCTCGAATAAAATGAAGTTTCTAATTTTCAAGGGCTTAGGAAGTAAGGATCCAGAACAGTTTTGGTTTGTTGCGAAGCCTGTGTTGATAGCATAATAGATTACGGATGATAACATAAAGAAGGTGCAATTGGTTACCACTCTGTAGGATTGCGTGTTGACATGGTACATTAAGTACTGCACTGATAATATGTTGGCATCATTAGCGGATACTCAGATCGCTTTGAACAAAGAATTTGATAAGCCTAATTCTACCTTGCAATCGATAATTAGATTTAAGGAAATCATGATGAGGCCTGGCGAAACGCCATGGGAGCTAGATCAAATATTGAAGTGCAAGATCCATGAAACTAATATGAATCTCAGAGATAGTCAGCGCCATGATTGGTTTATAGTCGTTCTCCTGCCCCACCTAAGGATTGCTTTATTGCAACAAAAGGTAGGAACTTAGTCAGAAGCTCTAGAAATTGTGATGAGATTGCATGAGATACCTATTCAGGATGCATCTTTAGGAATCCAACAAATTCAATCACAGTTGCAAAATATCTGTTTGGAATTGTAGAGCTTGAAAAGAGAAAAAGAGGCCAGGAAAGAGGTGCATGAAGAAGTCTGGTGTCTCAAGTGTAAGATTGTTGGCTACATGGGGCCTGACCCAGGTTCAGAAGTGATTTAGCCAAGAAAATCTCGATACTATTGGCCCTTTCAGCAACAATTCGTGGAGCACGGACTGAGGTCTCACCCGAAGTAGTAGGGGAGGGTGTTGGAACCAGGTTTCTGCACCATTGGGATGTCTGATATGTGGCAATTGATTCAACCTTCACTCTTACTAGGTTACGTGCACTAGTGAGCTTCTTGCGTCCTGCAATACTACCTACCCAAGTCTTCCTTAATTATGTTCTATTCGCTTAATTACTTAGAAGGTTTTCATACATAAGCATTCATACAAGTGCATGGATATAAATAAATAGATGGCATTAATGCATAACATCGAAATATAGATCTACGCAATAGATGCACAATATGCCGAATCAACTTAGCTTTATTAATAATCATTTTCAAGTTCAGTTCAATACAGACCCGACTCCGCCCTGCGCACTCAGCTGCAGACTCTACTAGGCCTCTCTGCACTCAGCTGCAGAGCCTTTACCTACTACTATGACCCAATACACTTTAGATCCACTTCTCTCCTCTAACCATGCCTTGGCATCTCTCTATTACCTGCTTTCCAAAAACTCCTTTTACACTTAGAGCCTTGCTCTATTTCTACAATCCCATGGTCTGTGGACCATGGGTAGGCCGACACAATTTTACTTTATTTTACATTATTTTAGGGCGGACAACCCTATGACTCATCCTAAACTCTTGCACTTCGTGCCCACATTTCATATGATTTTTACATTACATTTAACAAAACTCAGGCTTTAGGCCCCAAAACCATTCTATGGGGGTATTTGTTTCCCAACAAGCCCCCAACACAATCATTGTGACTCGTCTCGAGTCACTGTGCAGGTGTGGCGTTCTTTGCTCGAAGTCCATCCAGCAGGTCTCATTCAGCTTGGGTGTCCACAACAGACTATTCAGCTATCTGCTGGACTTGTTGCACACATATCTCTAAACCTTCATGAGCAGGGTCACATTCCTGGCCAGCCGCATAAAGTTCCTGCATCTATCACAGCTTCCCTTCAATGGTAGCTATAATTCTGAATGCTTCATCGATCCATGGTTGGAAGCGTGCTTTAAGCATGACTTCCTTTTTGTGCGTGACATCTAATCGGTCCTTCAGTGCCCTTTCTTGCTGTAGTCTGGCGAGCATTGAGTAAGGGCAACCATCTGCATGGTGCCCCAGACACTGTTGTACTCGTGTTGCAACTCGCATGCCTCTGTCTCTAGGCAATGTAGGTTTGGGTCTTCCTCCAGGTGCGTAAGCATGGTTAGTGCTTGCTCCGACAGCTTGATACAATCTTGTGTTGCCTGGCCAATATGCTCCAACCCCGTCTAGATAGCGTGGGCGCACTACTCTCTGACTTCTGGGAGTGTGAAGGGCTACACCTTCAATCACAGCTCAACAATCTGTAGGTTTAGCTCCAACTGAACCTTTTCCATTTCTTCCAGGGCCTCGTGGACTCCAGCCACCAATCTATGGACCCGCTCTGCTGCTGGTAGCTCTATAGGCATGGCCAACTCTGGAACACTCCTGCATGCATCCTCTACGGCCTGCTCCAGTCAGCAAGCCTACACAACCAATTCATCCCACTGGATGTTGAGCTGGTCCATGTTGATTTTCTGCTCATGCAGGACCTGGATCGCTTGGCTTTCCTAGGCATGAAGCTCTGCGATGACCGCATCCTGCAGCTAGTATAAAATTTCGTGCGACAGGGTGGCCAAGTTGAAGCCAATGCCTTTCAAGCTACTCATCGCAGCCCAGTCAGCCTCGCTTGCTGCTGCTAGCGTGCCTTTGGGTAACACGAAGGTGTTGGAAATATGGGTGCGCAACGTCTATTTGGCCTTAACAGTTCCTTTTGTGACGTACTGGGCCATTGTACATGTTAGGGTGGGTTGTACCTGTAATCCTTGTAGCTGTGTGCTAAGCGCCCCCAACACAGTGCTCTACTCCATCCTCAATTCCAGGAGTGCATCCTTTGCAACCTCACAAATTGTTTCGCTGCTGTCAAATAGATCACCTTCTATGAGCATGATCGGGTCAATGGACATCTTTATGGCTTTTAACTTCTTACTGGGAGCTTTTTTCTTAGGGCCATGCAGCCACTTGAGTTGGGTAGATGTGGAATCGGGGTCCGCACAGTCCTCTGCCCTGTCCACTTCCCCTCTGCTGCCTCGTGGACATATCCTGCCCTCCTCGGCCTCTCTGGTTGTTGCTGTTGTGGTTTTGGCCATCTATACCACCGCTGCTACATCAGCTGCCTTCTGCTGTGCAGCTACCTCTTGTTCCTGGCCTCTTTTCAGTGAGCCATGCTATGGACAGCTTGGTGTCCTTCTTTCTTTGCTAGGCTGTGACCTTCTCCATTTCTTCCAAGTTTGGGGTGCGCCACTCCAAAGACCATGACTCCATTACTGCAAAGATCGCATCATTCGTTGTGATGAGCAGAAGCTTCACCCATTTTTGTGCTGGATCCTTGCGTGCCCGGATATTCAAGTTATGCATATCTGCCTTGAATTCTGTTGCACTCTGTAAGTTTTTATAAACCATAGGGGATAAGTGTGGCCTTTGGTTGATCCACGTTCGGATGCTCACTTACAAGAACACCCCGAACACCTTTATCTCATGAATCCTCTTCACGTCTTTTGTAGCCTAGAGCGAGGTGTACCTCACAGCTTCGGGTAGATCATCCTCAATAGTGGGAAAGTGGCTGTCCTTTGGCATCCCCTTGACAACCAACAGGATGGATAAGAGAAACCACACGTAGTGGAAGATCTTATGCTACTCCTGGGCCTGCCTGTAGTTCGTCAAAAACTCGTCATAGAGGAACTACGCCAAGTTGAATTGGACCCCCTCTGCGCACTGCTCTGCCAACGCAATCACAGATGCTGGTACTTCATCGGCGCGACATTTCCTCATTAGCTTACTAGCCAGTAGCTGGGTGGATATGTGCACCCCTTTGTCTTTAATGCTTGCTATTGCGTACCCCTACTTTTTCTTTTCTAGTTTATACGTGGCCTACATGGCTTCTGCGAGGGCCAAGTCATTGTTTTTTCCTGCTATGGCCGCCAGGTCGTGTCCTTTGACTGGCAGTCAATAAATTCGGTGAATTAGGTTGGCTGTGATGGGAATAGGCTCCTCCCAACAGGGATACCCATCGTGCACCAGGCACAGTAGCTGCCTGATGACAAAAATGGTGATGGGCGCGTGGTGGTAGTGGAGTATCCATCGCAGATGGAGTAACCCAACCTTCTCCATACTGCGCAACCATTTATGCTTCAATAACTTCTCCGTGGTCAACTGTGGGAACTTCTCACTATCCATGAGGTCCTAATCCTCAAACTTCACAGTAGGTACCCATCCCAACAGCAGACCTTGAAACCTTATATCATTGGGGAGGAGCGGTGTCTGGAGTGCACTCTTCGTGGCCTCCAAGTCCTTCCACGGGGGATGTATGGAGGTAAATTTGTCATAGAAGACACTCAGGAGACATCCTCTGCCTCATCATATTGTGCCTCAATTTGAGCGATCAAAGCTTGCATGTCTTCCTCCTCCTCGTATGTTTCAATGGTGACAACTTTTCTCTTCTATGTCATTGAAAACTTGCCAAACCATGGGTTTCTTGGGGATACACAGATTGGCCCCATCATTTTCTTATCTTTCTACAGCCGCGGTGTTCATGGTTATTTTGGAACTTCTGGCACAGCTTCCACCTCTCCATTCTCCTCATGGGCTATATGGGACTCTATGGTAACTTTAGTGAATCACACTCTTGTTCTAGCAGTCGTCATCATGTCTACACTTGAAGGTGGTTAGAGTACATGGTGCTCAATGCTATGTCCTTGATCAATTCTCAAACAACCAAGTGTTGGCTTGTGGCTAGCCCTGGGGGTTTTATAGCATCTTTTGAATTTGAATTCAACACTTCCCCCCACTTCTAAGTCATTAATGCCTTCTTGGCAGTAGATCGTCCCAAATATAGCTCTTAATTTGTGTCTTAATCACCCACTTCCCACTCCTTTCCTTAAATTGGACCTCTTGTCATGAATAGTGACACCAATGGTCACCTCCCAGCCTATCCATGTAGCAGTGCAGCCCCCTATGCATGGGTGTGACCCTTGTGAATATTGACCCTACGCATAAACCCCTTATTTCGCAACTCCCCTATAGAATCTTTTATAGTCCCGCACTTTCTTTCAACTGCTTGGAGCACTAAGACTGTGCTCCCTATGGATAGCCAGGTGGTCGCACCACCTCTGCGAGGCTTCAATTCAATTTCCAGCCTAGTTCGCAGGCACTCCTCAATTTCCCTCGCGACAGTCAGTGCCATGCATTATTTCTTATGTGGTGCGTTCCCCTGGTTACTTTGTCTGGTAAGTTGTGGTCATAGCCATGGTAGCAGAGCCACAAATTCTCGATGGAAATCTTCTAATGCAGTAGTATCACCGATCACATCTTGTCATGTCATTCTTAGTTTATCTTGTGCGATTTCGGTTTCTAGTTTGTTGATTTCTTCGTCCATTAACCTGATTTTCTTCCTCATTCGTACCCAATATTCTTTGAGTTTGCAAGGTTTAATATTCCCTCGTTGAATGGATTCCTATAATCACATAATTCCTTTGTTCGGTTCCTCACTTATTGTCCCAACTGTAGGAGTTGTTGCATTGGGATTCCTCTCTACTCTTATGGTATCATCTATGCTCTTCAGTGTTGAAATCCTTTTCGCACTTAGGTCTTTGCACATGGCCCTATAGGCCCATCTAACAGCTGGTGTGCGCAGGTCCCAATCAGTTCATCTCGCCTGGTGAACCCTATCCAGGATTCCGCATAACTTCTCGAATGCTTCTGCATGTAATGTTTATGGTGCACGTCGCTTTTCCTATTGCTGCATTATGTTCTGATTTTCGATCCCTAGTTTGGGGTATGTTCATGTGGACTGCACAACACACATCTGTACCCATCGACACAGGTGAGCACGCAAGCTGCTTTGTCCTGGCTACCCAACTCTTGGTTGAAGCTGGGGTTTTCTAAATTGTAAGCACACCATTCTTCTACATCTGTGCCAATCCTCAAACTTGTCTTGACATGTACTCCACCATCATACGGGTGTTGCATGTAGTGCCTATTTCAGCACATCGAACCATTGTTGTTCTGGTACTGCACTTTCAAATTTGTCCAGGAATTCATCCACCATTGTCACTCCATCATATGTTGGCAGTTCCCTTGCCTCTGTTGTCACATAGTGAAGTGATCTAATCATCATGTTGCAATTCAGTTTTGTCACTTTTTGCAACCAATTCTACCATCATTCTATTTCCTCATCTGAATCTGAAGTGCAGGAGCTTTCACACTCCCATGAGATTCTCCCATATGCACTCGGATTCCTAGTCTCATGCAGTTATCTTGTAAATACAATCCAGCTCATCGTCGCTTTCATCGTCGTGCATTGGTTCATTGTAGCGCACTCCTTCGGCTGGGTCTAATGGGACTACTACGTGTAGTGATTTTTTTTCAAATATCATCTTCCACTTCTTCAGGTTGATGACTATGTTAATATCAGTGGCCTGGTCTATCCTAACAGGGCGGGATAGGGAGTGTTGTCATCAACAATCTCTATCACTTCAAAGTTCATCTGCGTGCTCGTGCCTTCAATATCAACTGTTACCCCTTTTAACCTCCCCATGGGCAAAATTTTCTATTGGTTCGCCATTCGTAATTCAATAGGGACCACTGTAACATAGGCTTGCCCAAGCGTTCCTATGTTTGCTTTGGTAACACATTCGCGTATGATCCCAAATCTAGGATGACCTGATCCATTTCGCACTCACCAATCTACGCCGTCAATCTCATTTCCCTCTCAGTGTGCAATGCATGCTTTCCCAGTTTCCAGACTACGCGTAGTTCTCCTGACCCTGCACACCTGGTGATCAGCTCCTATAGTCCCTTAACTGCCTTGTTGTCGCATAGCAGTTTCATGCATGTCTTCAGAAAGGTAGTAAGCATTGAAGGATCCATTCTTGGCTTTGGCTGATCCTTACTACCTAAAGTGGAGGCCTCTGTGAAGTGCTTCTTAGCTTCCATAAATGTCTCCTTTGAGCGTTCTAAGTCAAACTCAGGTTCCTTCGCAGGAGCCTTGCGAATAGATGTATCTTCCTCTAGCTGCTTCCCCTTATGCTCCCTCATGGTTGCGCTACTTCTGAGCATCATGTTCACATTCGGGTCTTCTCCGCGCGGTTCAAACCTCATCATTTGGATATCCTGGGTCGGACGAGGCTGAAATAACCCTTTTTCGTGCATTTGTGTGATCAACATAGGATAATCTACTGTTTCATGATCAAACTAAGCACAGTACAAACAAGATTTCCTTGTCGGGTTGGCACAATCATGGCCATAGTGCCCTGGTCCTCCGTAATTGTAACAAATTAACTATCTGTGGCCCCTTCTTGGTCCCATTCCTCCTCATCCTCGACCTTGCCCCTGAAATCTAGCACGTGCCATCCTTGCAGCTAGGTCAAGGGCTCGCATTTCTATCTACATCTTATAGGCTGGGGTACGATCCATCATTAGCTCATAGCTATGACAAGTGCACTCATCATGACCTACCGACCTGTAGAAATTACAAAACAACTGTTGGGGAGTCTGTGTATACTTCTGCAACAAATGACAATTACTAGTTGTGTGTTTTCCTCCTATCTGATATATCACACACCATAATGTGGGTGTCGCACTTGGCCCTTCCTGTGCCTCTGGTCTCAATGGCATTGGTCCCCCTCCTGCCAAGTAGTTCGTGAATACTAGACAGTCATCCTTGTCATGGCTCTGGCCTTTGCATTTTATGCACCAAACTTCCTCGCACACCTCTGGTTGCAGTGCCCTATCTTGCTTCAAACTCTGCATTTCTAGGCATAGATTTTGTAGTTGCGCATGGATTTGTTGAACTCCCAACCCAGGGTCTTGTATCGGGGTCTCAAGCAACCTCATCGCCATTTCCAATGCTTCGGCTTGGGTGGAAAGTTTATGTTGTGACAGCTTCGTCCTCAAGTGTGGTGTCAGGGATACCACAAACCATGCGTGATGCTAGGCATCTGTTAGCATCATATTGGCCTCGTGGATCATACTCTTCAGCCACTGATCTAGATCCTAGGGGGTCTTGCCTGGAAGCATCGTGATCTCTTTAAACCCGATGATTGATTGTGTCTCTCATTTCGGGCGGCTAAATTCTCTGTTCAATGCATTCTGGATCTCTATTATCCTTGTGTTTGGGTGGTCATTAGAGTGCTTGATATACCATGTCAATGCGTGATCTTACAACGCACTCACCAATGTAGCCTTCTTAATGTTGTCATCCGTGACCCCTTGCGCTTCCCACACTGTTCTTACCACGAACTAGAACTGGCCTGGATCTTCATTCCCTACACCTATAAATATGGGTAGTTTGATCGCACTCGCCATTCTGAACTATGGGGGTGGTGGAGGTGGAGTGGGTGGAGATGGAGGTGAGGGAGGTGAAGCGGGTGGTGGCATGGGTGGAGGCGGTAATGGCGGAATGTGCTGCCTTATCAAACTAACTGCACTTCTCAGAGAGACCAGAGTGAGATCTTCCTCGCTCTCTCGTGAAGGTGAAATTAAGGGACTATTTTCTAATTCCCCGCTACCTCTATAGATCTTTCTGCTCTGAGTTGTTCCAAACAATAATGTATTCACATAACCCACTTTTCACATAAAAACATCTTAATCCATATATTCAAAGATTTAATATACTTACCTCGCGGTCCCTTGAGAAACCATCATTTTTCTTCACTGTATCTCACGGTCGTGTCTACCACGAACTCAATGATGAATCCCCCTATTATCTGGTCGAGCCGATGGTCCATAGCTCGCGCAATCTTATCTTCTGATGCCTCTAGTCTGTGCACTAATTCTGGAGTCCACACTATCGATTAGTTGAGCCACCCTCCCTAACTGTCAGCTAACCTTGCAATCCACTCATATAGTTCAAAAGGAAAGGATGCAAAGAAAATCTCATGGATTTCCATATACACGTAACGATCCAGCCACCTTTTCTTAGATACCTACGGAGTTCTATTTTCTTGTGTCAGGAACTTGTGAATCTTCTTATGCAACCACTCTTTAATTTCCTTCTTTGTTGGGTTCTAGTGGCACGACATCAGACATCTCTTAGGAAGATTCTGGTCCTGGAAATGGAACCATTTGTTGGCTACGTGGGTCCTGACCCATGTTCAGAAGTGATTTAGCCAAGAAAATCTTGGTACTGCTAGCCATTTCGACAACAGTCTGTGGAGCATGGACTGAGGTCTTACCCGAAGTAGTATGGGAGGGTGCTAGAACCAGGTTTCCGCACCCTAGGGATGTCTGATATGTGGCAATAGAGATGTGATTCAATGTTTGTGCTTACTAGGTTACACGCATTAGCGAGCTTCTTACGTCTTGTGGTACTGCCTACCCAAGTCTTCCTCAATTAGGTTATGTTCGCTTAATTACTTAGAATGTTTTCATACATAAGCATTCATACAAGTGTGGCATATAAATAAACAGATATCATTAACGCATAACATCAAAATATAGATCTACAATAGATGCAAAATATGCTGAATCAACTTAACTATATTAATAATCCTTTTCAAATTCAGTTTAATACAGACCTGACTCCACCCTATGCACACAGTTGCAGGGGTCCGCGCACCCAGCTGCGGACTCTACTAGGCCTCTGCTCACTTAGCTATAGAGCCTCTACCTACTACTACGACCCAATACACTTCATATCCACTTCTCTCCTCTAACCATGCCTTCTCATCTCTCTATTACCTGCTTTCCAAAAACTCCCTTTACACTTAGAGCCTTGTTGTATTTACACAATCCCATGGTCCACGGACCATGGGTAGGCCGACAAATTTACATTATTTTACATTATTTTAGGGGGGACAACCTTATGACTCATCCTAGACTCTCACACTCCATGCCTGCATTTCGTGGGGTTTTTACATTACATTGACCAAAATGCGGGCTTTAGGCCCCAAAACCATGCTATGGGGGGATCTGCTGCCTAACAAAGAGCATGGGGCATGATAAGAATCATTGCCTTGTCTTCACGAATTATATTACAGGGGGAGTGTTGATGTCCTAAAGATAGGAAGCTCTAGTACGACTAAGTATGGGGCCTGTGCTATGGTGCGCTATTTGTCAAGTGGCTAGAAAACATGTCACAAATAATTGTCATTTTTTGCAAAAGTTTGTATAGACACCCCAACAATTGTTCTACGATTTCTGCAAATCGATGGGCCATGATGAGTGCCACTATCGAAGCTATGAATTAATGATGGAGAGGACACCTATGTATCGAATGCAAGGAAAAACTCAACCTCTAGATCATGGCACTGGGGGAGTGCACAGAGGATATCAGGGATGTGAATGAGGCCAAGTAGGAGGAGGACCTGGTAGGGGTCTTGGGTAGGTCATTTGCTACAATTGCAGAATTCCTGAACACTATGCATGGAAGTGTATCAATCAGACACGCCCGTCATGTCAATACGGTACTCAGTTTGACCACATAATCGAAGAATGTCATGTGTTGATGTCCAAGATGCCGAAGAAGAAGGTGCAACCTCAACATCCTACCCAAAACTTATAGATGATGAAGGTTGAGCCCCGCGAAGAGGACTCGACTATGAATATCGTGCTGCAAAGTGGGATCATAATTGGTGACGATAAGGGAAAATATCCTGAAGAATTTGGATGGGTCCGCAAGGCCACAGAAAAGGAGACTAGCTTCGATATGGAGCACGCAAAGGAAACATTCATGGAAGCAAAGAAAAGCTTTGCTAAAGCCTCTACCTTAGGAAGTCAAAACAACCTTCCAAACACTAGCATGCCTATAGAGGTTGACCCCTCTATGCTTACCACCTTCTTGGAGACTTGTATGAAACTACTGCATGATATCAAGGCTATGAAAGGACTACATGAGTTGATAAACAAGTGTGCTGGTAAGGATATTGCTCCTAATGGAACCCGCATAGTCAGAAATATTAGTGAGCATAAGGCTAGAACAGAGCACGAGGTGAGGCTTACCGCACAAATAGGAGACTATGAGATGGACCAATTTATTTTGGATTTGGGGTTTGATGCAAACGTATTTCCTAAGCAGACCTGGGAGAGAATGGGGAGACCTACGCTACAGTGGTACCCAATTCAACTGAGGTTGGTGAGCTATTAGAAGATTCTCCCTATGGGACGATTGTAGGGAGTTACCATAGATATAGAAGGTGCGAGCGCACTAGCTAATTTTGAAGTGATAGAAATTGTTGATGACAACAATCCATACCCCGCACTCCTTGGAATAGATTGGGCTATTGATATGAACGGGGTCATCAACTTGAAGAAGTGGATGATGTCATTTGAAAGAATATCTCTCCGCGTTGTAGTACCATTGGACCTCATGGAAGGACTGCGCTATACCAAACCGGTCCGCGACTATGTGGAAAGTGACGATGATTTGGATCAAATCTACAAAATAAGGGCACGATACCAAGATTGGTTTAACCCAACAGTTGATGGGTGGATTGCATGGGAACGCGAAAGTTCCTGTACCTCGGATTCAAATGAAGAGCTGGAACATTGGAAAAATAGGCTCCACAAAGTATCCAAACTACGCTGCAACATGATGACCAAATCGTTGCACTTTGTGTCATCAGATGTAATAAATTTTTTGTAGTATAATGGTTTAACTGACGTAGATAAATTTTTGGATGCTTTTGAAAGAGAAGTTCTAGAAGATCACTGCTTTTTGGTGCTGGATTGGGCATTGCGCGCTATGCCTACTTTGTGGTAGGGCACATATAAAGATAAAATTGATGAGTGGCGTGATTATAGGAGGATGATGAGGATGCAATTTAGTTGTCCTAAATTACGGTTAACAGAGAAATATGATGGGAGGAATGATCCACACGATCATTTGGAAAAATGGACTAAAGTGTATGGAATAGAGCTACAGCCAGAATGGGTGAATTTATTCTGTCGCACTCTAGACATAATCCCTATGAAGTGGTATTTGGAAACAGAGCTCTGCCATGACACCAGAGAGTGGGATATATTAAGAGAAGGATTCTTGATGACGCGCTGCAGGCGGTTAAGGTAGCGATCTTCCGAATTCTGCGGGATCCTTTGGAATTGGTTCAATTGTATTGGAGCACCCATCTACACCATGTGTTGGAATGTTATAACATGACTGTTGAAGGGGAGGATGAGGATCCACGAAATATGAATATCCCAAAACAAAAGGCCTTTGTGAGATCGAAGGTAAAAATACAGAGAACCCAGATTTCGCCATGCCTCTAAAGACTAGAAATATAAACATTTGTAGTAAAGCAGAGCATAAGTTCGTGAAGATCAGAGATTATTGGTATGACGCCACAATGGATAAAGTTGTTGAATTACTCCGTGAGTACCAGGATCTTTTTCCTACAAAATGTTTGGACTTGAAAGGCATCATAGGTGATTTGGGAGTGATTAAAATAACTTTGAAATTAGACGTGAAGCCCATTAAGCAGAGGCCATATCACCTTAATCCCAAATACAAGGAAGATGTCTGCTTGGAATTGGACAAGATGCTTGAGGCAAGTATTATTTAACAAGTGGAGGAATTTTATTGGGTGAGCACAATGGTAGGTCAAGAAAAGAAGCAGAAGGGAGAGATAAGGATTTATGTACATCTAAGAAAGCTTAATGATGCCTGCACCCATGATCCTTTCCCGACACCATTTACTGATGAGGTACTAGACAATGTTGGAGGGCAGGAGGCCTACTCATTTACTGATGGGTTCTCTAGATACTGTAAGATCAAGATCGCACCAGAAGACAGGAGTAAAACAACCTTCACGATAGAATGGGGGTGTTTTTAGTATATGGTGACGCCCTTCAGACTTAAGAAAGTGTCAACGATATTCTCTTGCGTAGTCATCACGTTGTTCAAAGAGTTTATTCACAAATTCTTGGAGGTATATTTTGATGACTGGATGGTGTTTGGGCTAGTAAAGCGCCATGTAGCCAGTTTGCGCTTAATGTTGGATATGTGCTGAAGGTATCAGATTGTGCTGAACATAAAGAAGTGCTTGTTTTGTATCCCCTTTGGGATTTTGCTGGGTCATGTGGTATGCAAGCAAGGTCTAATGGTGGACCCTGCTAAGATCACAATTATAATCAATTTGGAGGCTCCAAGGAGTGTCAAACAACTGTGCACAATTCTGTGCCATATTGGATACTATCAAAGGTTCCTCAAGGCGTATGCTCAGATTACGGTGCCTATGGAGAAGTTATTGAAGAAGGATGCTACATTTTGTTGGGATGAAGAATGTCACCCAGTTTAGATGTATTGAAGCAACAAATGGTCATCGCGCCGATCTTGGTCTTCCCAAATTGGAAGAAGAAATTCCATGTGCATGTTGATGCCTCATGTATTGCACTGGGAGCAATGATGACACATGCTATTGAAGGAGAAATGGATCACCCTATAGCATTTGCAAGCACAACGTTATCAAAGGCTGAGAAGAACTACTCACAACGAAGTACAAGGGATTGGCTATGGTGTACGCGCTCTAAAAGTTTAGGCACTATTTATTGGGCGGACACTTCAAGATGTACACCAACCACTTTGCATTGAAGTATCTAGTCAATAAGCCTGTGTTGGGGGGGAAGATATGCCGATGGCTGTTGTTGTTTCAATAATACAACTCTGAGGTAATTTTCAAGCCAGGAAGGTTGAATGCAAGACCTAGCCATTTGTCACAAATTGAAATAGGGGAGGAGCCTACTAATTTGGAGGAAGGGCTACCTGACACGCATTTGTTCACGGTGAGCGTAGAATATAACCAAACTGCAGATATCATCCACTTTTTGACCATAGGGAAAAGTCTAGAAGGCTACACCAGTTAGCAGAAGAAATAATTTGTAGTACGCATGGCTGATTTCTCGGTAATTGTAGGACATTTATACAAGATGGGATCAGATGAGATTCTCCAATGATATGTGCCAGATTTCGAAAGAAACAACATTCTTGTGAAGGCTCATGGTGAGGCTGCAGGAGGGCATGATGAACGAACGGTGATGACATAGAAGATTCTGTGAACCAGGTTGTGGTGGCCTACATTAACAAGGATACCAAAGCATATTGTAGGGTGTGTGATACATGTCAAAGAATGGGAAGGCCATTGTAAAGGGATGAGCTACCTGTGAATCTTCAGGTGTTGTTACAACCATTTGAAAAATGGGCTATTGACATTGTAGGACCAATTCAACCCCTAGGTAAGAAAACAGGTGCGGGTTATATCATCACCGCGACAGAGTATTGGCCAAATGGGCGGAGGCATAGCCTATGAATGACTGTATAGGGGAAACAAAAGCCAAATTCTTGTTTGAATATGTGTTAACTAGGTTCGGTTGCCTAAAGGTATTGATGAGTGATTGCGATACCCACTTTCTTAATGAAACAATTAATGCCTTGATAGAAGAGTTCCAGGAGTATCATAAGAAAAGTACACCATATCACCCCTAGGCTAATGGAATAGTGGAGGCCTTTTGTTGGGAATAGGATCCCCCAAGGATAGTTTTGGGGCTAAAATCCCATGTTTTGGGTTGAATTTTGTAATAAAGTTGTAAAGTCTCCGCATTTTGTGGTCATGGAGCTTGAAGGTGTCATGAGTCACAAAGGGTTGTCCGCCCTTATTTTGTAAAGTAGAGTCGGCTGTAAATATCTACCCATGGTCCGCGAACCATGGGATTATATTAAAAGAGCTAAGTAAGTAAGATATAAGTAGTTTTTGAAGTCATAAGAAGTTATAGAAGAAGTCTTGAGTGATAAGGAGAGAAGTCTAAGTTTCGGGTCATAGTGTAGGTAGAGGCTCTGCAGCTGCGTGCGCACAGGCCTAGGGTAGAAGTTCACAGCTCAGTGCGCAAACCTCTGTAGCTTTGTGTGCAGGGCAGATAGAGTCTGTAATCATCTGAAGAAATCAATAAAGAGAAGCATTCTGCAAATTCTGTGTCTTTGTTTCCTATTAATGCATCTTGTCATATTGTGTATGAATTTCATTTATAATGCTCATGTGATGTGCGAATGTATGTAATTACATTAGATAATTGAACGTAATTAAGGATATCTATTTACACGACGCTAATTGTGATTGTTTAATAAGATAAGTAAGGCACTTAAGCTAGTTTTGGAATCTGCATGATACGTTGTCCTAGTAGCACGAAAGTACTTGAACCGTAGATTAGGGCTGCACAAAGGTCAATCATACCCCTCAGCGAAGGTACTGAAGGGCGGAAAGGGCTAGTCTAACAAAGCCCTAGAGGTAAGTGACCTACATGAAAGCAAGAATAGAAGGAATAAACCAACATCACGACCATCTCAGGGTGCGGAAACTTGGTTCCAGCATCCCCCCATATTGTTTCAGGTGAGACTTCGATCTATGCTCTATGGGCTAATGCCGAAAGGGCCAGTAGTGTAGGGATTTGTTTGGCTAACTAACATTGAACCTAGGTCAGGCCCCACCAAGTTAACAAATGGTTCCATTGCCGACAACATAATCTGCATAAGGGATGTGTGATGTCGTATCACTAGAATCCAACTAAGAAAGAGATCGAAGACTAGTTGGATAGCAAGATCGATGAATTCGTAGTGCAATAGAAACCCATGAATGGAAAAGGAACAGTGGCTAGAGAGGTACCTATATATAGAAATCCATAAGATCTTTTTCTGTTCCTTTCTGATTGATCTATACGAGTGGATCACAAAGCTAGTAGAGAGCCAAGGAAGGTGGAGAATTGATGGTCCTATTGTTTGGACCTCTGAGTTAGTTCAGAGATTAGAAACCTCTAAGGATAAGATCACCCTCACTGTTGATCATTGGCTCAATCACATAATAGGAGGATTTGTAACTGAATTCACGGTCGATACCTCAGTTAGCTACAGTGAGGTGGAGCAGCACTTTTTCAAAGGATTGCGAGGTAAGTACTTAAAGTCTTTGAATACCTGGATTAAGATGTTATTGTGCAAAAAATGGGTTATGCAACTACCTTTATGGTCAGAGCTATGCGAAGTGGAAAAACTTACAGGAACGAAGGAAGAAAGAGTCCCGAATATAGTCCATTGATTTCACCTCCGTTGGGTGACAAAGAGGGAGTAGCCCAGGCTTCTCTGTGAAGTGTTATTTAGTTAATAAGACAAGGATTCTAGTGACTGCCACCTCCACCCACACCACATCCAACTTCACCACCATCACCTGCGACTTCACCCATACTGCCTCCACCTCCATCACAGTTCAATATGGCAAATTCAATAAAGCTGTATTTGTTCAAAGGCTTGGGAAATGAGGATCCGGATCAATTTTGGTTCATCGTGAAAGCTATATGGGAAGCTCAGGGCATTATGAATGATCACATGAAGAAGGCAACACTGGTTAGTGCTCTGCAGGATTGTGTTCTAACCTGGTAAATTAAATACTTTAATGATAACCCAAATGCTGGGGTGGTAGACATCCAGACCACACTAAATAAAGAATTTAGTAGGTCTAAATCTGAGGCACAGTCGTTTGTTGGGTTCAAGGAAATCCCGATGAAACCAGGTGAGATGCCTTGGGAATTAGATCAAAGATTGAAGTGTAAAATCTATGAAGCTACTATGAACTTAACAGATGGACAACACCATGAAAGGTTTGTGTCTTTGCTCTTGCCACACCTAAGGGTTTTGTATCATAGTACATTTTTACAAATCACCTCAAATAGCCCACCTTATTTTAAGGGAGAGGGTAAAAAAGGTAAATTTAGCCCTTGAAATTAGGAGTTACAACCTTCCATTCACCCATTTTCAAGAATAGGTTTTATTTAAGTGAATCCATTCGCCCATTTTCAAGAATAGGTTTTATTTAAGTGAATCCTATGGGCCAAAGGCCCAAATACCATATTTATAAAAGAGGTATGGTAAATTAATAAAAATATAAATAAATGAGAGGTATGGTAAATAAATAAAGCATTTTTAATATTTACTCCATAAGTCACCTTATATACATGCAAGGGTGCAAACAAATAAAAATATAAGTAAAGTGGACGTATGGTAAATAAATAAAACATCTTTTTATACTTCCTCAAAAGGTATGGTAAATAAATAAAAATATAAATAAACTAGATGTATGGTAAATAAATAAAACCCCTTTTTATATTTAGTCCATAACCCTCATTCTATTTATGAAGGTTCAAGAAAGAGGTTTTATTTAAGTGAATCCTATGGGCCAAATACGATATTTGTAAAAGATGTATGGTAAATTAATAAAAATATAAATAAACTAGACGTATGGTAAATAAATAAAACCCCTTTTTATATTTAGTCCATAACCCTCATTCTATTTATGAA
>APFE030806226.1:33264-47022 GCA_000404065.3 Pinus taeda | reverse complement strand
AATTGGTATAAGAAGACATCAAAGGGAAGGCCTAAAGGAGGAGAGAGTATAGAGCAAGGTTATTATACTGAGTTTTTCCCCTGATCAGGTCTGAAGACCCTTGTGCTTTCTGCACTTCCCCCATATTGTACAGGAAACCCTTGTTTCCTTGTGATTTGATGTTCATCCCTTAGTCATGACATCTTGGAGTGAGTATTGGAAGGTGACCTAATAGAGGCTTGAGGCAGGGGAGATCCAGAAGGAGGCTGAGCTTTGAGCCTTCAGAAGTGGTTCAGGTGATATTGCTCTTTTTTCATACTATTCTATTTGTCTAATAAAGAAACATGTCTTGTTCCCAAAACGCTTCTTTCTTTATGTTAATGATGTTCATAGTTGAATTTCATGTATGAATGGATGCCTAGAAGTTTGTAACTAACTCCTTTCTTATATAACATAAAGATCATTTTTTATGTGAATCTTTGTCCATATACTGCTGCAATCCTTGGAATTGTTGTTTTTGCAGGGCAAAGGAGCGGAAGGGACGTGAAGAAGGGTTTGCACCCTTGAGTAACTACCCAAACGTAGGACCTCAGGTATGTCCTTCTCACCTTAGAGATAACTTTTTTAGCATAAACAGTTGTGTGTGTGTATGTTTCTTAACTTAGACAACTTCCAGTCTGCTAGGGTTCCACCCAAGAGCCTTAGGGGATAATATCCCGCAACATGAGTGACTATTTTGCAGGTGAAAAACGAGTTTGGTAAACCATTCTCATCAGTTCTTGAGCAGGTATTTGAGCAGTTGAGGAAGGCAAGCAGTGGAAGAGATTTGGAGATCAGATCTGAGCTGTATTGTGTGTAACAGAGGTGGAGATACTTGTGAGAAGTATTATGTTGTGTAATGTTACATGACTCAATCATTAATATACAGATAGTTGGGGTTTTTAGCGAGATGCTTTACTCGGGATACATACTGTGTTAATGTGTGAATGCTCTTGATTTTTTATTGTTATTGATGCTGCTATATTGATGATCAACGTAGAGGAGCTTATGTATTGTGTATGTTTTCCGCAATAGTACATGATTAGGATAATCTCCATTGAATATGTGTTAAATTATTCAAAATTTCTACAATTTTGAGAATTGAGTTGTTGAGCTCTCAGGCACATATGAACCAAGAACTCTTTGAAGCTCTGAGAACGAGTCTAGCATTTGAGAACTTACCAAAGATGTCACGAGCACTATTCGAAATTGTTATGACGACACTTGCAATAGCTATAGATACCAAAGAAATGATAGCAGAGGAGTTGGTGTCAGAAATTGTTATGGAAGAAGCTACTCCAGAAGTTATCGAAGTATTAGCAGAAGTCCTCAAATCACCAAGAATGTTGAGACCAAAGGACACCCCAAATAAGGAGAGCACAAAGGATAAGAATGGCAAGCAGCCTGTAATACTAGTGCACACATCGCTAAGAAGAAACCCACCGAAGGACAAGGCCACTGCACAGTAGAAGGGTAAGGGCATCAATCCAAAGCCAGAGGAGGAAGAAATTAAAGGCATCTCGATGGAAGATGAGGATGTGGGAGTAGATGTGGAGGAAGTTAAAGCCCAGGGTGCTGACCCTATCACTCAATTTCCTGAGTATGTCCCTCTGCATAATGGGAAGACAAAGGTGCCAAAAGATATCGATGAGAGAAAGGTCCCCTTGCAAACCGCTCTCCTACCAGATGACTTTTTTTTTGAAGGACCATGCTTAGGGTGTGTTCCTTTGTTAAAACTTGAAGACTGGGACTTGGCCAACCATGAGAATTTCCCACACCTAGCGACTGAGTAGTTGATGCATGGCATTATCAATACAACCACTAGAATGATCGAATTGGAGTCGTGGAATTGGTTCAAAGGAGTAGAAAAGGCAGGGTTTCTCAACCTACTATGGGTGTCGCACTACAACCGCACCCCAATTACAGTATTGGTCATCAAGCAGATGCCATGCTTGGTGCATGATGGGTGTTTGTGGCTGGAGGAGCCAATACCCATCACTGACAAGTAGATCCATAGGATCACGTGATTGCCTTACACAGGAAAAAATCCAGCCATGATATTTGGCGGAAAAGGTGGTGAGCAAGCCCTCATGGAGGTCATGAAAGAGAAGTATAAGTTGGTAAAGAAGACATGTGGATATGCCATATTTAGCATTTGTGACCCCACTATAAAGGTAGCTACGCATATTTTAGCAGGGAAGGTGATGAGGGTGTCGTGCTAATGAGGTGCTGGCACCTGTCATCACGCTAGCAACCTAGTGCACCGAAGGGGTTCAGTGCAATTAGGTGACTATCTCCATGGTGAGTTCCTTGCAAATTGTTGCGAGGCATAGGAGCTCAGAAAGATGTTCCACTACACGTGGCTATTGCTATCTATTGTGCTGGTAGCATGGGAGCTACTAGAGCACAACCAATTTCCTTCGGTCACGCCAGACCTACCAGAAGCAGTGAAGTACGCTTTGTTGTGGGTGACCAAGGATGCGCAACACATCAAGGACAACAAGATATTCTAGATCTGGATGGAGATGAACATCTACATGGCCATCAACAGCAAGACACAGTTTTCACCTACGGTGTTTTCCAACCTATAGGGCTATGTAGAGTTTAAAGTAGATTTTCACCATGTGGCCATTAAGGCCTGGAAGGACCCTACGCAGAAATGGTATGACTTGCCTTACCTAGCAACAGATGATGCCATTGATGCAGTACATGATCAATGGCCAATAGAGTGGTGCACTACAACGGACTTGGTGGTGGGAGGAAGCAAGTCTACCACACAGAGAAATAAGGAGGAGGCGAAGCTAAAGATGACATAGCTGGCCAAAAAGAGAAAGAAGGAGGTTACTAACAAGGCCAAGGTGAAGCGTGATGTTGACAAGGCCAAGGTGGAGTGTGATGCCACTCAGTAGACAAAGAGGCAAAAGGGTGGAAAAGAGTGAGACTATGAAAAAGGTAGGAGGTCACCTTCACCCGAGACAGAGGAAGAGATGGATGAGTAGACAGAATAGCAGAGCATGGACCCATAGGAAACATCCACCAGCATCAAGCGTTCGAGGGAGCAAGAGAAAGGAGGGTCCAGGAAGAAATCCAAGGCCACCAAGACGTCCCTGGACCCAATCACCCTCACAGAGGGTGATTTGCATGACATTGGTGACACGATGCGAGATGTCACCGAGGAGGCCCTACAACAGTTTGAGCAGTAGCAACAAGTAATCTTGGGGGCTATCCAAATGGATTTGTAGGAGCTGCAAACCTGCGCGTCATAGGCTGGCACAATGTTTACTAGCCTTGCTATCAACACTTCAGAAGTTACCGAGATGCTACGCATGAAGGCCTCTAGTATGATAGTGTTGCTTGGTGGAGCACTGACCACAAAGAACGAAGCTGATAGGCCCACTGTTAGCCCCCTGAAGGGAGTAGGGTTGAATCTAGCAGTACTCCCCATTGAAGTGCTCCACCTTTTGTAGGATGGAGTGATTACGGAGCTAAGTGCCCGTGAGCACCACACCCTCCAGGTGATTAGTGAGTAGCAGATTAACAATGAGTAGATGGCACTACAGTGAGACTCTACCATCACCGGTACGACCGAGGCGACCAACCAGAACAAGCGTATTATGCAGGTTGTCAAGTAGGCATGTTGAATGGTCCCAGAGTTGGTCATTACTGAGGAAGAACTAGTTGAGGTGCACATCCACAAGCTGGCCACAGGGGTGCGCGACACTTGTACATAAATGGTGAGGGAACTTGCAGAACATTAAGATACAGTTGAAGGCCCAACCTTCAACCCCACTCGAAGTAAAGGAGCAGTGGACGACTCCTATCAAAGAAGCAATAGCGGTGATTATTACTGTAGTGCCTAACTGAACGCAACTTTTTGAGCAGTCATTCGAAGTCTTGATGAGCTTATAGGAGGAACCTACTATACAACAACTGGAGACAGAAATGCGTGAGCTGCAGCAGTGCTATGATGAGGTCAAGGGCACAGCACGAACCATCGTTCTCACACAGAGACTGGCGAACTATGGGAGGCCAAGCAGCTAAAAGAGCAGGTGGATGAAGCGCTGCACAACAAATCAGTGTTGAAGGCACAACTGAAGCCCTGGCTAGATGAGGCTTACATGGTGATAGCCTCTATTAAAGGAAAGCTTATGACTCTACAAGCAACTCAACAAAAGATTCAGGTCGACAGTTCAAGAGCAGTGATAGAGAAGATGGTTGAAGACACGAAGCAGGTAGCCGCAGAGTGCACTACAGAGGTTGCGGTCATACGAGTCGAGCTGGGAGGTCTTTGTGCTAATATCTCATGCCTGCCGAGTGACTCAAGGGTGAGTCACGATGTTTGTGTTGGGGGCCTGTTGGGAATGGAATCCCTCAAGGAAAATTTTGGGGGTAAAAGCCCATTTTTTGGGTCAAATTTTGTAATAAAGTTTTAAAGTCTCTGCATTTTGTGGTCACGGAGTGCGAAGGTGTCATGAGTCATAAAGGGTTATCCACCCTTATTTTGTAAAGTACAGTTGGTTGTAAAGATCTACCCATGGTCCATGAACCATGGGATTGTATAAAAAGAGATAAGTAAGCTCTAAGTAGTTTTTGAAGTCATAAGAAGTTGTAGAAGAACTCTTGAGCGATAAGGAGAGAAGTCTAAGTTTCAGGTCTTAGTGTAGGTAGAGGATCTGTAGCTGAGTGCATAGAGGCATAGGGTACAAGTCTGCAGCTGAGTGCGTGGACCCCTGCATCTATGTGCGCAAGGTGGATAGAGTCTGTAATCATCTGAAGACACCAATAAAGAGAAGCATTTTGCAAATTCTATGTCTTTGTTTCCTGTTAGTGCATCTTGTCATATTATGTATTTCATTTACAATGCTCATGTGATGTGAAAATCTATGTAATTACATTAGATAATTGAACACAATTAAGGATATATGTTTACACAACACTAACTCTGATTGTTTAATAAGATAAGTAAGGCACTTAACCTATTTTGGGAATCTGCATGATACGCTACCCTAGCAGCACGAAAGTACCTGAACTGTAGGTTAGGGCTGCGTGAAGGTTAATCGTACCTCTTCGCGGAGGTACTGAAGGGCCGAATAAAGGGCTAGTCTGAAAATCCTTAGAGCCAAGTGACCTATGCGAAAGTAGGAATAGAAGGAATAAACCAACATCACAACCATCTCACGATGCGGAAACGTTTTCCCAACATCCCCCCATACTGCTTCGGGTGAGACTTCGGTCCGCACTTCGTGGGATTATGCCGAAAGGGCCAGTAGTGTAGGGATTTGTTTGGCTAACTAACGTTGAACTTGGGTCAAGCCCCACCAAGCCAACACCTTCAATAAGATATTAGAGAATGCGCTGACAAAGATTTGCAATGCACAGGGGAATGATTGGGACATGCGTGTATCAACAATATTTTGGGTGTACAACACTACTTGCAAAAATCTAACATGCTAGACACCTTTCCAATTGGTCCATGGCATAGAAGTTGTGATGCTTATTATCGTTCCTAGTCTATGCATAGCAACCTTCATAGGGATGGAAAACTGTGGAGCCTTGGAAGAACGGCTTGCGCAGTTGATGGAGCTTGAGGAGGACAAATTCTTGGCTGGATTTCATCAGCAAGTACAAAATGAATGTGAAAAGGCATGGCGCGATCGATACATCAAGCTGCGCACATTCAAGGTAAATTACTTGGTTTTATTATATCATAGTAAGTTAACTAAATTTCCTGGATAGTTTCAAATGTAATGGTTGGGACCATATGTCATCAAAGACATCATGGATGGGGGCATAGTTTAGCTCGCAAAGTTGAACAGAGAACCTTTCCCGAGAAAAGTGAATGGGAGCTTGTTGAATCCATATGTAGGGGATTTGGCTCAATGACTACATGAGGGTAGCATAATCTTAATGCTCCAGGAAGTTGTAGGGGAGCACGAGAATATAAACTACACTGCCCAGTTTTGGGAGTTATGCGACAGAGGAGCTGTGCAGAAAAGGGCGATGTCACTATATCAAAGACCACACGAAGGGAGTTGCACTATGGGGGGAGATACCATACAACACAACCATAAAATGACCGTTAGGGTCATTGTTCATTATTTAACATCGAGGAGATGGTTAAGAGGAGCGGGCAGGTGACATTTAAGGTTGAAATATTTGGAGATTTTGGGGGGAACAGTCAAATTTGAATTCAAAACCTCCTATAAATTATGAATGGTCATCCAACAGAGAAAACTTTGCATCCTTAGAATTTTTTCACTGTGCTATCTATCTCTTATGAATCACATTTGTTTTGAGGATTTGGCTGCAAGTTTTGTGTTTGATAATCTACCCAAGGAAACCCAACAATTTATTCGCATCATTATGTCAAGACCAGGAGAGACTGCAAGCACCGAAGGAATTGTTGCCTCTAAAGTAGCAGCTCTAGAAGTTGTGAGAATGGAGGCTTCGAGTCTTGTGCCTACGGTGCTGAGGTCACTGAGGTCAAATCCTATACCAGTGCACAAGACCCATAAGCCGAAGAAAGACAAGAAGAAAAGGTTGTTTCCAGTGTGTGAGTCACCTAGAAAGCACTCTGCTACCGAGGCACAAAAGAAGGACAAGTAGCCTGAGAAGGTTATAGATTTGGAGGCCAAATAGAGCGTTGAATATACAAATTCTAAGGGTGTGGCACCCATCTCCAAATTTCTGGAGTATATCCCTCCGCACAAAGGAAAGGTGAAGGTCACCAACGTCCCAGATGTGGATAAATTCAGCTTTCACATGCCCCTATTGCCAGAAAATATAACCTTTGAAGGTCTGCGCCTGGTGATAGTTCCCCTTTTAAAGATGGAGGATGGGGACTTAGCTGACCATGAGAGGTTCCCCCACCTCACAATGGAGAATTACATGAAACAGGTGTATTACAAAGAATCTGGTGTCACTGTGTTGGAGCTAGTTGAGTGGATTCGTGGAGTAAGTCAATCGAGGTTGCTGAACCTACTGTGGGTGCCCCACTATCATTGCTCCAACATCAATATCACCTGCATAAAGCAACTATTGACTTTGGTGCATGATAGGTGTTTATGGCTTGGCATGCCTATCCCCATTACAGACATGCTCATTTACAGAATCACGCTCCTACTGCATGAAGGGTTGAATCCAACCAAGGAGTTTGGTAGAAAAACAAGCAAGTGTGACTTGGCAGAGAAGATGAAAAAGAAATTTGAGCTTATGATGAAGCCACGCAGGTACTCTATAACATCCATCAACAACCCTGTGGTAAAAATTGTGATGCAAATACTAGCTAGTAAGGTCACGAGGAAGTGTCGCTTGGATGAGGTTCTAGTGCCCGTGATCTCATTAATTGCACAATGCACGGAGGGTGTATAGTTTAATTGGTCATGCTATCTATGTAGCGAGTTCCTTGCAAATTGTCATGAGGCTCAAGATGAGAGAAATACCTTCCGCTATGCATGGTTGTTGCTCTCTATTGTGCTGGTTACTTGGGAACTACCAGAGGACAGTCAGTTACCCCCACTGGAGGTAGGTTTTCTAGAGGTTGCACAGTTTTCCTTCCTTTGGGCCACTAAGGTCCCCGCGTGGGTCACTGAGAAAAAAAAATTCTAGGTTTTGATGGAGTCGAGCATTCACATGGCCATCAACCAGTGGCCACGGTTGTCCCCAACTATGTATGAGTAGTTGTAGGAGTACGTGGAGTTCAAGACAGACTTCCACCACGTGTATATCAGGGTGCGAAAGGATCCAAAGAAAAAGTGGTTCAATCTACCATATCTTACCATGGATGATGTGATTTAGGAAGTCATCAAGTGGTGGCCAGTAGATTGGCACTCTCTGTCTGACTTGGCCACGGGTACCAACAAAGGCGCAGGGAGTTCCACGAAGAAGAAGAAGAAGGAGGCAGTGAAATAGGAAATCCAGAAATTGGATATACAAAAAAGGAAGGAAGCCCAAGGAGAAGGCCCGATTAGAAAAAGAGCACGCTGCAAAGCAGCATGATGAACTAGAGCAACACGACTCTAAGTGAAGTGGTAAATCCCCTTCGCCAAGAATGAGGAAGAAGAGAAGCCAGCGTAGGGCAGTAGCAGTGATGAAGGACATAACACTCCATTTTGGGTCAAGATGTATAGAGAACATCAGACGGAGGGGCCCCGAAAGAAGTCAAAGTCGACTAAGGCACCGCTCGATCCCATTATGCTGACAGAGGGCAACCTTGACGAGATCGGGGATAAAGTGCGTGACACCATCGCTGAACTATTGTAGCAATTTGAAACACAACACCTGCAATGATTAGTTATTATTCAAAAGGATTTGTGTCAACTACAGATCCAGACCAGCAGGATACAGGTAGGAGCAGGTCAGGTGGGTATTGCACAGATGAGCCTAGCACTATGGACAAGTCAGGCTGCAAAACTTGACAGGTCAGTCAACCTCAGGACAATCATGCTACTAGAAGGGTCCCTGAGCATGGAATTGACCGATGACAAGGTCATTGTGAGAACTTTGAAGAACATCAACCTCAATATCACAGCGCTTCCCAATGAATATCTTCACACACTGCAGATAGGTGTGATGGCAGAATTGAGGGCATGGGAGTAGTGCGCTCTCAACTTAATAAGTGAATATCAGGTGAACAATGAGAAAACGTTTGCCAAGAAGATAAAGGCCCTAAAGGCAAAGGAAACGATCCAGGTGCAGAGCGCCCATTTGGAGGCCGTGGTGGCAGAGGCATGCAAGATAGTGTTGAAGTTGCACATACCTGAGGAGGCATTGCTTGAGGCCAAGATCCAGAAACTTGCTGTGGGCATCCACAATTCTAAGGTAGAGGTGGCCAGAGTTCAGTTTACGCTTAATATGAAAATCATAGAACTGGAGCTTAAGTCCCAGCCTTCAACTTCGCTAGAAGTTAGGGAACAACACAAATCTATTGTCAAGGAAGGGATAGTTGTTGTGGATGATGTGGTTGTTAACTGCATAGCTTTATTTGAACAGGCCATGGAAGTGGTGATGGCCCTACAAGAAGTTCCTACAATGCAAATTTTGAATACTGAGATCCGCGAACTCCAACAGTAGTCAAATGAGGTTAGGGCGATGGTGTGCACCATTGCTATAGTGCAACGCCTCTCCAAGTTGTAGGAGACAAAGCAACTTCTTGCACAAGTGGAAGTAGCACAGAAAAAGGAAGCAATTCTTAAGGCTAGGTTGGGTCCTTGGTTTGATTTAGCCTACTTGGTCTCGACCAACATATAGGAAATGTTGGTGAAATTGCAACTTACACAGCAGGAGATGAAGCGAGCCTGTGAAGGACCAGCCAAAGAGCAGCAGATGGAGAAAGTCAAGTAGGAAACCACGTAGAGTGCGGCTGAAGTAGCAGTTGTACAGGTAGGGCTGGGGATCTTTGCAGCAAGATCATTGTGCTAGCCGAGTGATGCAAGGGTGAGTCATGACCTTTGTGTTTGGGGCTTGTTGGGATCAGGTCCCCAAGGTTAGTTTTGGGGCAAAAACCCAATTTTTGGGGCACAAACCCAAGTTTTGGGGAAAAAGCCCAAGTTTTGATGTAAAAAGATGAGAAGTCTCCACAAATTATGGTCACGAAGTGCGTAGCTAGTTAAGAGTCAAAAGAGGGTTTTACCCTCCTTTATGTAAGCTTGAGTCAGATTTTTGAAGATCTACCCATGGTTTGAGGACCATGGGATTGTATAAATAGGTGTGTCTTAGAGAGTTTAAGAAGAAATCAAAGTTTGTCTATGGATATGAGCAAAGAATTATAGTGCGGAGATAGAAGTCTTAGAGGGGAAAAAGGCTCTGCAGCTGAGTGCGCAGAGGCCTAGAGTTGTGTCTATAGTTGAGTGTGTGGACCCCTGTAGTTGAGTGTGTAAGAAGTATTGAGTGTGTAACCCTATATTAAAGATCAATAAAGAAGATTGTTGCAGAAATTCCCGTGTTTTATCTCTTTATTTTTGTTATGTATGATTGTGATATATGTTGTAATGAATTATGTTCTTATGAAATAATGATGCATTGATGCATGAATTTACTCGATCTGTATTATTGTATGAATGCAATTAATGTTATGTGATTACCCGAAGATCATAACTCTTATTTTTAAAGTTATTGAACACTTACGTAGATCTAAGTAAATACTCATCTAAGGAGAATCTATGGTGCACGAAAGTAGATAATCTACCTGTTCAGGGTCAACAAAAGCCAGTCGTAGACCTTCGTGGAGGTCTAAGGGCCAATTAAAGGAAGTTATAACAATAAACCATAAGGGCTTAGAGATCTGCACGAAGGCAGGTCTAGGTCGCAGAAGGACATCACATTAATCTCTGGGTGCGGAAACTTGGTTCCATCATCCCCCCATACTACTTCGGGTGAGACTTCAGTCCATGCACCATAGGTTGATTCCGAAAGGGCCAGTAGTGTAGGGATTTTTTTGGCGTAACTAACTTTGAACCTTGTGTGATGCAGGAAAGTGTTCCCTCTATGGACAGAGGCAACCCCTCTAGCCCTAGAGTGGGTCTAGTCACAAACAATGACAGATCAACAATATCATTCCTTAAACAGTTAAAGTTGGAGGCCTACCTCAATCGGTGGTCAATGGAGTTACATTGCACTGCTCCAACTTCCGCTTCATTCTCCTTAATGAGTGATCAACCTGAAAAAGTGCAAAGGAAATACAACAAAGCACGTAACCAGATACAACAATGAACTATTTACTCACAAAGTCAAGAATTCATGAGCTATCAAGTACATTTCATACAAGACATAGGAAAACAGTATTGATTGCATTAATAATGAAATAAGAGTCAACTTACAACCAAATTCTTGATGTCACGCTAGCATGTTCTTCAAGCATTCACTCTTTAGAGATGGATCTCCCAACATACAAGAGCTCTCTCACTGATAAGCTTTACACAAGATTAAGGGCACTTCACAACCTTCCACAAGCTATCAACAATCCCATACTTGACACACTCACACCAGCTATCTAGAAAACTCACAAAACACTAATAGCACTGCTCGACTAGCCAACTATTAGGAACTAGCAATGCATATCAATGGTGAGAGTTTAAATAGGAGAAGGAGTCTCCATGAAAGGTGGAAGAGAAAGCTTATCATCAAGGAATGTAGCTGTTTGAGGGCCTTCCCAGAGTCCAAATCAGGTGCAGGATAGCTCGTTGGAAAGGTATGGAAGTATACTTTCCAACCCAACCCGAATTTCTGAATTTGGAGTTGATTTGACCCCTCAAAAATCAAATCTCCCAAGACTGCTTTCTGCAACTCAAAAAAGGGGCAGAAAGTCAAAATTTGGCTGTATTTTGAGCTTTTGGCTGCCCAAATCATCACAAAATTTGAAACCCTTCCATAAGGAAGTGTAATTTTACAAGAAAAATCCAACCATGTATAGTTTTCCCCGTTCCGAGCTGTATCGACGACTCGTCTCGTACGGGGTGAGACGAGTCGAGTGGCCAAAACCTGTAAAATTCCAAAAAATGCCAAAAATGCCTCAAAATCCTCAAAATCTCTTGGGTTTGCTGCTTGGAGGAAGATAATGAGTACTGTGGTGAGTGAGAGAGGCCTCGGCCAAGATACTGAGCGGGTTGGTCTTCTTCCTTCCTTTGGGAACCTTGGTCAACCTCCTTTGAAGAATTTTCATCTTCGCCTTGCAAACATGCATTCTTGCCCAATAATGGTTTTTCATGTTCCTTAGCAACTTGTTGTTCCAATTGGCCTTAGCCAACAGCCCCTCTAAGTGTGTGTTCACTCGGATAAGCATGGATTCCCTCTCCTTGGGCAGCAAGTCACCGGGCCTCCTACGGTTGATGACTCGATCACTTCGAATCCTCCATAGCTCATCCAACTCTTTCTCATCCTCAAGCTGTTTGTTTCGCTGCTCCAAATATGTGATTACCCATTTTTCCCTCAATAATTGTGTCTACAGCGAATGAATCTCGGTGCTTTGCTCTCGGATGATATCCTTGAGCTCTGTGCTAGGAGAATCAGTGTCGAGATCAATAATCGGAGCACCAAACACTCTCTCCTCAATCATGGGCTGCTTGCCCCTCTCTGCTACCTGTGCTGCTGTCGGCAACAAGGCCCCTTCCACCTGATGTGGAGATAACACTCGCTGATCTGATGATGACGACGAGACCCCTTCCACCTGATGTGGAGAAAATACTCGTCGAGCTGCTGCAAATAAGGTTCTATGACCTCTCTGGTATGTACACTATAGTGGGGAAACAACATGTGTTGGCACCATAATCTCTACCTGGCGTGATGGACCTCCCTCCTCATGAATGATCTGTGGCTCTGGCTGACCTCTCTGTGGCTCTGGCTGTGGCCGTGATGTCGCTGTAAAGACCTCATGAGAAATGAAGTCTGCCCATGAAATGCCCTGCTGCCTCAACTGATGGGAAACAATGAGCTGAATGAGACCATTTTGGCACAGACTCCTATGCTGCTGGGCTGGGGTCTGCCTCTGAAATACGGATTACATCCTCTGAATGTCCTGGCAGAAGAAAACCGGGATGTTCATCATCCTCACCCTGGTAAAGTGCATCAACATGCGAATATGACAAGTGGAGACCAGTGAAAATCTTCCGTCACATGTAAAGTACTGCATGATAAGCTTCATGATCGAAGCATACTCCGCCCGGAGGAATCTGGAAGGAAAGATCCCTGACAAGTGGCTCACAAATGAGGGCCTGACATATGGCTCAAAAAAGATAAAGTCCAGCAGTTTTCACTTGGGCCACACTTCCCCTACATTCGGTATCCCGGTAGCCTTTGAAATCATCTATGGAGATAACACAAAATTCACCCTTGCAAGAGTGACCTGCCCATCATGAAGGTGCAAAACAAATAAACGTGCCAACTCACTATGATGTTGAATGTGAGCAAGCCTCTCACAGAACTGAAAACATGACATGTACTGAAAACCGTTCATTGCCAAAGGACAAGCCTGCAATGCTGCCAAAGAAGTAGGTTCCTGTCTCCTATGATGACCACCCCTCTTAGGAACCCTCTGTTGTACCACCACCTCTGTAGCTGATGAATGGTCATCACTAGGCTCATAACTCTCGGTGTTTGACATGGTTTTGGATCAAGATGAGCAAGCTGAAAGGTAAATAGAACTGCTGCCTCTGCCTGCAAAATGCTGAGAAGTATGTTGCTTTCAAGGGGAAAAAATCATAAGGGAAATGTTAGGGGAGGGATTTTTAATAAAGAATGGGAAATAAAAACAGGGATTTTTAGGGAAAATTCACAAAATGTAACACATATCATCTTATCATTTTTAAGAAATCATTTGCAATGAAACCATGTATGATAGGGACCAAGGGAAAGAACATATGTTATGACAGGGGGTATGGGGCAGCATTGTCCATTTGATTTTTCTCTTTTAATGAAGAAAACTCTACTATCTGGACGGGATCCATATGCATTAGTGATAAGGGAAAGAGAGCTTCACTTGTATTTTTATCAAAAGGAGATTTGACAACTTCAAGGGAATGATAAAAAAGGGAAAACAGAGTTTATTTTGGGCAGCACAGCAACATGATTTTATAGACCAAAAACACAGCAATATGACCATTATGAATATATACACAGCTGCAATCTTTGATTTTTCTTTTTATAAATTTCATAACAGCAGCTTGCCTCTTTTTTTATACCCAATAATATCTCTGTTTTTCATATTTGGGTCATTTTGGCATTTTATTTTTATTTTTCTTTTCATAT
>APFE030806226.1:0-32381 GCA_000404065.3 Pinus taeda | reverse complement strand
TATATATATTTTATTCTTTTTGTTTTATTTTCTTGCTGCAGGTCCATGTAATTTGCTTGCTGTGGGAAGGACAAGGGCATTTTAGGGTTTGTGGGAACATGAAGGATATTAGGGTTTAGCGAAGAAATTTGGGAAGGGAAAGATTTTGAAGGAATATGGGATGGAAACCTTGTATTTCTTGCAAACGATATAAATGAGATAATAAGATAAACATGCAGCAACAATTGTGAATTTAATTGCCAAGGGAACAAGGATGGGATAAGAGGGATTTTACCTTGAAAAACAAACAAAACCCTAGCAGATTTGCCTACATTGACAACAGCTACATTTCACCATTTCTCTTGCAAATTTTTGAAGAAGAAAACCATTAGACACATCATCATGCAATCATCACTTGCCATCATGGATAAATTTGGAGCTTACCTGGTCGATTTAGCAATTTGGGAGGGCGACTTGGGTGATTTGGCACGTTTCTGGCAAACCCAGCTCGACTAGTCGCACCTCCCACTCAACTAGTCACACCCCTCTGACTCGTCGCTCCAGTTCAAAAATTACACTGTGGGAGCAGCTCTGACTCGTCGCTCCTGCCCAACTAGTCGCACCTCCAACTCGACTAGTCGCACCTCCAGAAATGACCAAATCGCTGCAAAATCGCCTTTCTTTGCTTCTCTTTGTGTCTTCCAAGTTTGTCAATGCATAATGAGGCCATGAAGAGGGCTTTTTGGTCTTTATAGGTCCACATTTAAAAAAAAATTAAAACATCAAACCCACTTTCAAATGTTGCATGTTTTGGCATTTAATTTAACACTGTTTTTTAAGTTGCACTTTGCCTGAAATTGATTTTTTGAGTGTTTTCGCTTGGTTCTTTTTGCAGGTTGATTCTCTGATGGATTCTGAGGAAGAAATCAGGGTTGTTGTCGGCATTCTGAAGATTTTTGAAAATTTTCTTTATTATTGCCATTTTCACATGACCTTGGGTTTAAAAACAGAGTTTTTAAAACCAAGGTAAAAATAAGCTGTAGCAGATGAAAAATATCAATAGAACATAATTACAAACCTCCTTCTGGCTTGCTGAAGACCATCAGACTTTTGACTCATGACCTGGCAATGATTTTGACTGAAACCCTAGACCTAGACTTGGAATTTCAAGACAAAAATGAAACAAGTGTGACACAAGTTTTTCAAATGGTATGACCTGATTCCAGCAAAGCCAAGAAGGGAACAAGACCAGCTCCTCCATCAGTGTTATGGCATGCCTAACGGGATGCAAAACTGATGCTGATGAGACACCTACATATGCATATGCAAAGAGCTGTTTGATCACCGATGGAGGGCTTAAGACCGACACTAACAGGACAGAGGCAACCCCTCTAGCCCTAGAGTGGGTCTAGTCACAAACAATGACAGATCAACAATATCATTCCTTAAACAGTTAAAGTTGGAGGCCTACCTCAATCGGTGGTCGATGGAGTTACATTGCGCTGCTCCAACTTCCGCTTCATTCTCCTTAATGAGTGATCAACCTGAAAAAGTGCAAAGGAAATACAACAAAGCACGTAACCAGATACAACAATGAACTATTTACTCACAAAGTCAAGAATTCATGAGCTATCAAGTACATTTCATACAAGACATAGGAAAACAGCATTGATTGCATTAATAATGAAATAAGAGTCAACTTACAACCAAATTCTTGACGTCACGCTAGCATGTTCTTCAAGCATTCACTCTTTAGAGATGGATCTCCCAACATACAAGAGCTCTCTCACTGATAAGCTTTACACAAGATTAAGGGCACTTCACAACCTTCCACAAGCTATCAACAATCCCACACTTGACACACTCACACCAGCTATCTAGAAAACTCACAAAACACTAATGGCACTGCTCGACTAGCCAACTATCAGGAACTAGCAATGCATATCAATGGTGAGAGTTTAAATAGGAGAAGGAGTCTCCATGAAAGGTGGAAGAGAAAGCTTATCATCAAGGAATGTAGCACAATTGACGGAACTGCCACACCAGGGAAGGAAGGGTGACATAAACTACGCCAACAACCAAGTCTGGAGTCATCTGGAAGGTTGACTGTTGGAACAAATTTGCCCAATCTGGATCATCGCGGGCACAAAACTAAGTTTTAGTGCTGACATCGCAAGTGATCATTGTAGCTAGTCATATCATCGCAGAAGGAAACACATAGCCCCGCACTGGTGCTTAAAATCGGACCATCACAGGAATCGGATGTACTTTCACGCTGGCAGCGCGAATGGACTATTCATGAGTGCCTTTCAATGCGTTTATTAAGCTTATAGCCGTGATAAGGCAGATAACTTAGAAAAAGTGGGTCAATTGGCTACATAGGAGAGCATTTGTCTGTCATGAACATGTTTGACTTGGACACAGGACACAGTGACAAGACTGGGAGTGAAAGCAGTGATAAATTACTGTGTAATAGATGCCCCCTAAAGTATGAAGCCTGAGAGAGTGGGAGGGGTGAAATTCTTTACAAAATTGACTGAGCTGGAGCACCATCTGGAAGGACCTGTACGCAAGTCGAACTGATAGCTCTGATGTACATGTAGTCTAGGCATGGGTGCAACCATCTAAAAGACCGCAACCATCCAGCTAATGAGATGATGATAATGACAAAGGTGTGGTCGTAGCCACCCATAAAGACTCAGGTATGGTCGCAGCCACCCATCAATGAGTCATGTAATCACGAACCAATCCACGCATCCGAACGTGTGTGATCTGAGTTCAGGGTCTTGAACCCAACCAATCATAGTACAAATTCTAACATACGAATAGATGTGCTGAGGTTGAGCATGATAGAAAGTCACTTGATTACTGGTCAATGATGGAAACCGTTAACAAGCGTGAGAGAAACCACCTATAACGCCAATGGTTCTCAAGGTACTAGCTAGCATAATCCACAGAGTGCAAAAAAGGAGTTGAAGTCGAACACTCATGGAATCACCCAATCAATGACCAATTATGAAAGTCAACCATCAGGTGCGAAGAACTTGCCATTGAGGCATGCAAGCTCTAAGGTACCAAAGGGATCTCTAGATCAATCTCCTGGATGATGAGATGATGTCAACAGGAGACGATCCGTCACAGTAGGGCCATAATGTTTCCCTCATCAATGACACGAGACAAGGAACAAGTGGTATATGGTGAAACAGAGTATTAGAGAAAAATGCAAGCATGTAAATTGCATAAGGATTATACTCTTGAACATGTCGGCGACACGACTCCAAACGGTGGCAGCATTTAGGTACCAAAGGATCAGAGGCTTGATGGAGACAACATGGATCAAATGGAATGAGGCTAAATGACAACCCAAACCCGTGGAAGGCCAAACGATGATGTATGGATGTCCTAACCCGACAAGAAGCAGAAGTCTCGATGTTCAAGAGTGACTAGCTGCCATAGACAATCAACGATGTTTTCCAAATTTTCCCCCACCATTGCTGGTGAGTACCCTAATTATTTTTGAAAACAAGCTTGAAGGGGATAACATATGCTTCTGATATAAGTTCAACCTTTGGTCGAATCCAACCTAGTAATAGTTTAACGAGCCCTAGGGAGGAGAAACTCGAGTCTCGTTATGATGACGAGTCCAATGTCATCAGGGTTTAACGAGTTTGACATAGGTAAAACTCGGAGTCTTTTTCATGTTTAGAGAGTTTGAAAAAGATACTGAAAGGAAACCTCTAGTGGGGTCCTTTTTCGTAGATTTGTGTCTCTCGAGCCCGAAAAAGTATAAAACGATACTCGAAAGAACCGCCCAACCATTACGATCAAGGAGTACTTTTCATGATTAGTGATCTCAAACTGAAAAAGTAAAAAAGCAATCAAAACCATGTCATTTCTTAATCAATAACGAGCCTGAAACGACAAAAGCCTGACAATCTTTTCTCGTTTACATGGTTGGAAAAGAGCTTAAAGTAGACCTCCTCTTATTTCATTTAATGAATCAAAAGGAATAACTCGGCAATATTTTCATATTTTAAGAGTTAGAAAAGAGCTTAAGGTGACTCATCCTAGAGGAACGAGTGGTATAGAGGGTAGCAACTAGTTCCGACAATGGTGGAACTACTCAAAACATGTAATGGTCAAGAGGCTGGCTAATAAAACCACTCATTGCTATGGTTCCTCTGGAAAGGAAAAACAACCAAGTGAAAGAATATGATCAGCCAAATGGATGGTGGAAATGGAATGAAACAACCAAGGCTCATCTAGTAGAATTTAGCAGATAAACGGCAATCACGAGATGTAAATCAGGTATGGGTTCATTTTACACAAGCTTGAACCATGGAGAATGCTGCTTGGATTCAGTTTCATGTTTACACAAGCTTGGAACAAAAAACTATGTTTGTTATAAGTTTGCATGCCCCCAGCATAATGACGCAAATTGAGGTGCATGCCCCCCAAGCTTCATTGCGTTCAACGAGGTGGATGGAATGAAGGTTCACTTTCGACATCTTGGAAAGACTCGACTTGGATTTTACGAGATCTTAAGCAAAGACTCGATTTGGAAAGGGAGGTGTTTCATTTTTTAATGAGGTTGACACAGTAAAAGAACTATCCTCATAACCCTTGTTTCATTTTTTAATGAGGTTTACACAAGATCAAGAACTCTCCTTATGGACACCTAATTTCATTTTTTGACGAGGTTGAGGTAGGAACAAACTATCCTCATAACCCTTGTTTCATTTTTTAATGAGGTTGACACAAGATCAGAACTATCCTCGAACACCTGGTTTCATTGGCCATATGAGAACATGGCTCCCAAGAGGTCTTCGCGGTGTTAGCGCTTGAAATTTCACCTCAGGCTGAAAAAGGTAAACTCCAAGGCAACATCAAACCACTTAGCCTCGTAGCTAGCCCTACGGGGCAGGAGAGGGCTCTCTCCGGTCTATCTCGGCAAAGATCTTCAACGGGCTGAGATAACCAATAAAGAACACTGATTTTAGGCTAGTAAACTGATAAAAAGGTTTGATTTGGGATTTTTAGGGTTTTGGTGGAAAATTGGGGAAAGGCAATTTTGGGTGCGGGGATTGGACACAGTTTTCGCAGGGGGTTCTTTGGGGCGAGGTAGGAGACTGTATTGATGCCTTTGAAAGATTTGGATGGATGAGAATGACTGGTGAGGAGATAAGGAGAGCAAGCAATCACCTTGAATTCTCCTTAAACAGCTAAAAACATTGATATTAAGAAAACTTAAAGGCAGAGCATAGAAACCATGAATTCTACCTTAACACTTCATTTGCCTAATTTGCAGAAGAAAAAGTAAGAAGATGATTCACATAAAAAACTTACAAGTAAAAAGAGAAACACACCATCAATACATGTAACCACAAGAATCCCAAAAAGGACTGCAAAACCCTGGTCTTTCTTCCTTTGCCAAAAAATGCAGGATACAATGAGTAATACAATAGAAGCTTTCTCCCTCAAGAGTCCAACCATGAAAATGACTAAGAAAGTACATAATATAGGCAAGATAACATATTTCCTTTCCTCTAGGGGTTGAGCTCACTATCCTAGGAGCTGTTTCAACCAATTCCAAACTGAGCATTAAAATCTAGGAAGTCAAAACAACTTGCCTCTATAAGCTAAGAAACCAATTCATTCATTAAATTTTTGCTTATTTCATGAATGAATCTTCTAGAAGAGATAAATAAGTGTCAAAGTATCATAAAATTACATCATTTACATCAAGGAGGATCAAAATCCACTCCAAAAAGTCAAACCTAGTCAAAATTGCGTTTTCCTGAGCTGTAGGTGCATTTCTGTGAAAATAGCCTGATGCGTAGCGCCCCAATCCTGAACGCATAGTGCGCCTTTGAGACAACTTTTGAGGCACTTCCCGGAGTCCAAATGAGGCAAAAATGGGCTTGTGGGAAAGGTATGGATGTCTACTTTCCAACCCAAGTGTAATGTTTGAATTTGGTGGTCATTTCCCCCTCCAAAATTGCAATCTCCCAAGACTTCTTCCTGTGTGTCAAAAAGGTGGCAGAAAGTCATTTTTTGCTTGTTTTTTGACCTTCTGGAGGCTCAAAACTTGGTAAAATTTCTTGGAAATTGCTGAGAAAGTGTATTTTTGCATGACAAATCCAAAAAATCTGAGTTTTCATGAAAATAAGTTGCCCATCTTCAGGGTAGCGCGCGGCGCACTACGCGTTGGGGAAGAAAACCTGTTTTTTGCCCAAAAAATTCACAAATGACCAAAAATGCTCAATTTTTTTTGAAATTTGTGCAGAAGGTAATTCATTTAGCACCATTCTCCTTCAAGGAAGCCTCAGCCAAGATGTGGAAGGGGATTAGGCCTTTTCCTTCGTTTTAGTGCCTTGGCCAACCGTCGTTTGAGCACCTTCATTTTTGCCTTACATATGTGCATTCGAGCCCAATAATGGTTTTTCATGTTCCGGAGCATGTCCTTATCTTTGTTAGCCTTGGTCAGCAACCTCTCCAAATGAGCGTTGACCCGAATAAGCATGGATTCTCGATCTATGGGTGTCAAATCACCGGGTCTCCTACAGGCCAATTCCCGGTCTTCACAAATCTTCCGCTGCTCATAAAGCTCGTGCTCATCCTCCAACTGTTTTTTGCACTGCTCGAAATAGTTAATCACCCATCTTTCCATTTGCAATTTCTTGTGCAGCGACTCATTCTCGGTCCTTTGCTCTCGGATGATCTCCTTGAGCTCTAAGGTAGGAGAGATAGCATCAATATCAATGACATCTGTGTCCTGACGTTTTGAAGGACCCTCATCAATCATGGGCCTCTTGCCTCTCTCTTGTACCTGTGCTGCTATCGAAAGCGAGGCCCCTTCCACCTAATGTGGAGATAACACTCGTTGTGCTGACGAAGAAGGCGAGATCCCTTCCACCTGGTGATTCGCCGAGCTGATGCAAATAAGGCCCTGTGGCCTCTCTGATATGTGACCAATGGAGGGGAACTGACATGTCTAGGCTTAGGGATGTCATACTGCTATGAAGGTCCTCCCTCCCCATGAACAACCTCAGGGGGTGGTGGCGCTGTGAAGAAATCTCGAGCAATGAAATCCTCCCATGAGGAAAAAAAAGGAGGATGAAAATGGGAAAACCTTGGGTAGCATATCACTTTGAAAACCCTAGCAAGCTTAGTCTTTCAATTTACACACCAACATTATGGTTTTTCGTTTTCAATTTCATGGCATATTTGTCATATTTCCTTTACATTCATTTTGCAACAAATAACAAAACAACCATGAAAAGAGCTTACTTGTATCTTGCTTGAGATGAGAGAGGTATTTTGTGTGTTTGCTGCAAGCTATAGGGCGAAAAGCCCAACGCGTAGCACCCTCTGCCCAACGCGTAGCGCGCCCTCAACGTGTATCGCCCTTGTAAATTTGCACTGTGAAAACCTTCCCAACGCGTAGCACGCCCCCAACGCGTAGCGCGCTCTTCCCAAAACGTAGCGCGAATTTTAGATGCGTTTTGGAGGCCTTCCTGGTGTCCAAATTGGGCGCAGGATAGCTCCTTGGAAATTTATTTGAGTCTATTTTCCAACACCACTTGAATTTTTCAATTTGGAGTTCATTTTCCCTGTCAAAAATCAAATCTCCCAAGACTGGTCAAAATGTGCCAAATGAGGCTACCTCAAGGTAGAGTGCTGTTGCTGTCAACTTTTGAATGCCTTCCTCAACTCCAAATTGAGCTCATGATAGCTCATGGGAAAGCTCTTTGTGTCTCGTTATCACTTGACTCATCAAGAAAGTCATTTGGCTAACCAAGCTAGGAGAAAACTTGATTTTCCCAAGCTCACTTCAGAGGTGCATTCGATTCTCCCGAGGCGATTGTATTTTTGACATTTCTCTAAAACCATGACACCTGTGTAAACAGTGAAGGAGGGTTTTCGTCTTTGGTATGTGTTGTACAAAAACCTCTCTCATTTTTCCAAAATTCATCTCTGATTTATCTGAAACATCTTTTCAGTGAAACTTATCCCAATGTGTAAAACAAGGAATTTTGTCGAAATGAAGCGAAATGAAGGGGATAAGAGGCTTCTAAATTCTTGAGGAAATTTAGGGGAGTAGGGATGGATGTTAGGAAGTAGGGGAAAGTGGAATATCAGAGATCGAGTGAGGGGAAGGGGTCCAAAAGGGAAAAACACAGGCCCAACCTAGAAAATTGCCAGGTTGTAGCAAGAAACTAGGGTTTGTGGAAAAATGAGGAATTTGGGGGATCTCAGAGATGGGAAGCATTTGGTAAGGTACTTTAAGGATAGTGGAAGGTGTATGAGCATCAGGAAAGAATTTTTTCCGATGATTTGATCGTCCAAGAGAAATTGCCTTCAAAACCCTAGGAGAGGGAAATGACCTTACCTAGGTGCAACTGAAGCATGAACAAGGTGTAAAATGACTCATTAGACATTGAGATGATAATGAAAACCCTATGAATGATGATAGACTCAGCTAAATAGTGACATAGACCAACATTTGGACAACTTTAGAAGGAGTGAAAGCAAACCCTAGACCTAAAGCCTAGTGACCAAATTTTGCTTGAAGACTCTTTGAAATGACAAAATTTGACCTTGACACTCTGAGACCACTTTGTAAGAGCATATTTGATCACTGGAGGAAGGCTGCAAAGACTGACACTAACACGTGGGATGGAAGGGATGCACTCTAGGAGTAATACATGTCCTGAGGCACTAATGACAAATCAGGTTCCAATTCCCCTAGTACATGATGTACGAGACCATCTGCATGATCATCAACAGAGGCGGATACGGAATAGGTAGCCACATAATTGACTTGTGGCAAGGAAGGTACTTCTTGCAAGCAAGAACCAAGAGGGGATGACAGCTGTGCAGGAGGCACCGGGGGACTAAAGAATGATAATTGATCTATGGTCACCACTTTTCCATCGTGTGGAAAACAAACCACACAGAAAAGTGAAGAGAGAAGGGTCACCATGGCATAAACATAGTCACGGCCAAGGAGAAGACTGAAATCTAAAGCCCCTTGGACAACCAGTACGTCTATATAGACAATTTTTATCCCCAAAGTAACAGGGAACTTCAGAAGGATCCCTGACGGTTGACTGGTTCCTCCGTCAAATGCTAACATATTTTGTGTGACTGACACAAGCTGTGGGGAGCCCAAAGCTTGCCAAGTAGTGGAAGGCATAAGACTAATAGATGCACCCTCATCCAAGACAGTGCCAAGTACTTCCTTATCATAGGCATGTACTGTAATTTGAAAAGGCACATGGGATGGAAGGTGGAATGCAGTGAAATGACTCCAGTCGAAGGAAATGACTGAACTACTTGGTGGGGGAATCATATGATTGCCCCCCTGCTCTACAGGAACCGAAGAAGGACCCTCTTAACCAGCAGGGATAGGAGGGTCGTTTTTGGACTCAAGAGAATCTAACAAGATGAGAAGAACATGAGCATGATGCTCTTCCGAAATAGAGTGAGCAACAGGTGGTGAACCGAAGTTGACACTCTCTCTGACCAATGGTTGGTCTGGAACAGGCTTAGCACAGTGAGGTTCAGAAGGAGGAGGATGGACAAGAGAAGAATCTAAGTCAATCTCTTTGTCAACGGGGAGAGGGTCTGAAGAGAGCCTTTGATAACAAACAGGAAGTTGGGGTGAAGAAGCTGTAAGACTTTCCAAAATGACAGAAGCTTTATCCACGAGTGGACAAAGGTGAAGGGGATGGTTGCCTTCAAATAGCCTACACGGGAATTGAATCTTCCCTTTATTCTTACTGTTTCTAGTTGATAGGGTAGCATCACCATGAGCTTCAGAGGAAAATGAGGGACGAGTTGGGTTGTGAGACCATACTTCTAAGATCCTAGGAATGTTAGGACAATCACGAAGAAGATGGTCACCCTTGCACAATTTACAAGGAAACTTAACCTTCTATGGAGGAGCAGAAGGTGGTCCGACCTGAGATGTACTCGGAGTAGTAGCTACATAGGTGGCCTCACATTTATCGAACTTCTTCTTTTTCTTCTTCTTCTTAGTCTCCTAGTTACTAGATGTGGAACTTTCACCAGGCGAAGGAGGAGATGAAGGTGAAGAAACAGGGGAAGAAGGCACAGGCTCAAACTTGGAATCTATGTGTCGTGATTCAAATGAAGGAGACAATGGAACATGAGTCATGACACTCGGGACCACCGAGGTTGAAAACAACCATACGGGAAAACCGATGGCTAACCCAAGCAAAGACAATGTTGCCATATACGAAGCACCGACATTTCCAAATGAAGGAAACGGACCAGGATTTTCATCTAGGGGAAGACCTTGGCTGGTAGACTCGGGGAATGTTGCCATCGAGAACGAACCTAAAAAAACACTCTTCTCACAACCAAAACTCGAACTATTACCAGGAATATTTCGTGGGTAGTAAATTTTATGACGTGGGAACAAAACTTGACCTTTTCATGTTTCAAGAGTCAAGAAAAGGACGAAAAGGTGGCTCTATCTCTTTCGAGGTTTAATGAGCCTGAAAGGACAAGTGCTCAGATGGACCTTTTCTTTTAGGGAGTCCAAAAAGGAATGAAGGTGACTAATCTTGAGAACTAGGCAAAAGGTTTACCAAACAACCTGTAAAACTGCATATACACCTTGGCAGTCGTATGAAAACCAAGGACTTTCCGTACGACAGTCAATCTTCCCAAATGCTGTGTTCGGTGCATTATGGTTTGCAAGGTGGCAGACATGGCTTCCTAAGGATAAAGGATGATAACCTAGTGGGGTATCCCAATATATACTTGATGGTACGTGGGAGCACAATTCTCTACTAGACCGCTATTGAGTCACAGAAGGAGGAATCACCCAACCTTGAGTGAGAATAATAGTGACTAGGTTTAATGACGCTGGAGCACGTATCTAACCTAGACCTCTAAATAATGAGCGTTATGTTCCAATGCGTTGTTATATTTATTCAGTTCATTTTAAGGTTGATCTTGAATTATGTTTCAGTTTCAGGCCCTACCGTATGTATTCAACAAATCCTGGGATGCAGCTAGAATGAATGAAAAATCCTTTTTCTTCAATGAACACCTACCTACGGGAGGATAGAGAGATCATTTCCAAACCAAGAAAACCAAGACAACAAAGGAAATCACTCAATGCATACAGACACCAATTCCTAAAGTGCATGGATACTACTAATGAGAGATCTTATCATTTGCTTTCCAATATGCAAACTTGAAATGAAAATTCACTTTCACTTTCGTACTAAATGAATGCAATCTTTTTTATTTTGATGTCTTTAAATCTATAAGAAACAAATAAGCAACAAGCAAGTGTGGAAAAGCCCGGTTGATCCAAACAATTGTAATCTATGTTCGGTAGCGAAAAGAAATCGATTCAATGCCAAAGATTGGTTTAATAACATTCACTAAACAATCAACCAAAAACAGGCTAAGGGGAAGGCTCAGTCAAACCAACAAGAAGCCACAAATGAACCTTGAGCAAACAAGCAACCAAGCCAACAGATTCAAGGAACTTGAAATAGTGATCTAGGTCACATAAACCAAAACAAGATTCATTCAACAAAGCTCACAAGAGAGTGCCTTAACCATGAATAGTGAAAAAAAAGTCATCAAGCAAGTGAGAAGAGAAAGGGACCAGTAGGACTGATGGACTCAGGAGGGAGAATTGAGAAAATTAATTCTACAGCAATCAACGCAGGTAATACACAAGAAACAAGCATTGATAAAGCACTAGTCATAGCAACAAAGCGATGTCAGCGTGGAAGTACATCACTTTCCCGCGATGGTCTGATTTCAAAACCATCGCGACTGTGAGGCGTAATTATGCGATGAACATGATATTACAAAAGGGCGAGGGCGATGACAACGTGACTGTTAGAATTAAATCTGCGATGATGTTCAAAAAAATGATAGGCGAACCAAAACTCCCAAATCAAAATAGTCAATCTTTTAATCAAATAGGGAGATTTCCTAGATCAATCCAAGAAAATCAGAGGACTGATAACTAATCCCCAAAACTTCAAAAGAGACCAAATCAAAAAATCAAGACAAGAGAAAACAAAGAAAACCAAAGGCCAAAACCTTTCCCTAGTGGAGTCACCAATTTGTGATGCAAGAAAGTGTTCCCTCTATGGACAGAGGCAACCCCTCTAGCCCTAGAGTGGGTCTAGTCTCAAATAAGGACAGATCAACAATAGCTTTCCTTAAACAGTTAAAGTTGGAGGCCTACCTCAACCGGTGGTCGATGGAGTTCCATTGCGTTGCTCCAGCTTCCGCTTCCTTCTCCTCAATGAGTGATCAACCTGAAACAATGCAAAGGAAATACAAAAAAGCATGTAACCAGATACAACAATGAACTATTTACTCACAAAGTCAAGAAGTCATGAGCAATCAAGTACATTTCATACAAGACATAGGAAAACATCATTTATTGCATTAATAATGAAATAAGAGTCAGCTTACAACCAAAGTCTTGACGTCACAAGCCTTCTCAGAAGGGTCTAGCCAACATGTTCTTCAAGCATTCACTCTTTGGAGATGGATCTCCCAACATACAAGAGCTCTCTCACTCATAAGCTTTACACAAGATTAAGGGCACTTCACAACCTTCCACAAGCTATCAACAATCCCACACTTGACACACTCACACCAGCTATCTAGCAAACTCACAAAACACTAACAACACTACTCGACTAGCCAACTATCAAGAACTAGCAATGCATAACAATGGTGAGAGTTTAAATAGGAGAAGGAGTCTCCATGAAAGGTGGAAGAGAGAGCTTATCATCAAGGAAGGTAGCACAATTGACGGAACTGCCACACCAGGGAAGGAAGGGTGACATAAACTAGGCCAACAACCAAGTCCAGAGTCATCTGGAAGGTCGACTATTGGAACAAATTTGTCCAATATGGATCATTGGGGGCACAAAACTAAGTTTCAACGCTGACATTGCAAGTGATCAATGCAGCTAGTCAGATCATCGCCGAAGGAAACACATAGCCCCATGTAGGTGCTTAAAATCGAACCATCATGAGAAGTAGATGTACTTCTGTGCTGGCAACACGAATGGACTATTCATGAGTGCCTTTCAGCGTGTTTATTAAGCCTATAGCCATGATGAGGCAGATAACTTAGGAAAAGTGGGTCAATTGGCAGCATAGGAGAGCATTTGTCTGTCATGAACATGTTTGACTTGGACACAGGACACAGTGAGAAGACCAAGAGTGAAAGCAGTGATACTGTGTAACACCTGGGTCAGGATCCCCTGAGCCAACAAGGTGGTGGATACTAATATACTGAAATTGGCCCATAAAACCTTTTCCTCCATACATTGAGAATAAGTTTTAAGTTAATATGAGTTCATAATAGATGTTTAGAGCTTTTCATACGTGGGCCTTACCTTCGGTGTGATTTTGTAGGTGATGTTGGAGCTAGTCATATTATTTTTGGATCTCTGATGTGATTGTTAGAACTCTTTTGATGGTCCTCAAGTTGATGGCGAGGTAATCCATAAGCTTTAGTAGACCCTTCATTGTGTTTGGAGGTGTTTTGTAGTTTTTATTGTTGTTGGAAATTCCCTTGGTTCAGGTTTTCAAACTACTATTGTTGTTAGTTATTAATGATTAAGGGTCCTATAGAAGCCTATAGGAAATCCTATAAGTGCTCAAGCTTGTTTCCTAAGCCTTTGGAAGTGTTGTGGTATTCAAAGTTCTCATACTAGTGCTACAAATTTGAGCCTATAGGGCTTATGCAAGAAGCTACATGATTGTGTGTCTTCTTTGTTGGGCATGGAATCCCCCATAGCATGTTTTGGGGCTCAAAGCCCAAGTTTTAGTCAAAGGTTTTGTAAGACTCTGCGATTTGTGGGTGCGGAGCGCGAAGTATAGGTCAAGTCATAGGGTTGTCCACCCTAAAGTAATGCAATGTAATGTAAAGTCATGTCAGCCTACCCATGGTCCATGGACCATGGGATTGTAGAAATAGAGTGAGGCTCTAAGTTGTAAAGATAGCGAAGGAAGAAGAGAAAATAATAGGAATGGTTCAAACTTAGAGTAGGATTCTAAGGGTATTGGGTCGTAGTAGTAGGAGGAGGCTCTGCAGCTGAGTGTGTGGACCCCTACAGCTGAGTGCATAGGGTGGTGTTGAGTTTGTAATCAGAAATGAAGATTAATAAAGAGAATTTAATTCCTATTTTTGTGTATCTGATGTGCATTGCCTTCTTTAAATTTATATTGTTTGATTTAGTGTGCACACTGATATGATCGTTGAATATGCTGTAATAATCATTAGTCTTACATAAAAAAGTTAAGTAACTAGATAATAACATATTAAATAGCAAGCGCCTTGGATATTATGGGTTGCGCCCCGAGTAGGGCTGCACGGAAGTACCATCACATGTTGCAAAGGGATAGCAAGTGCACATAGCAATGTGCACATAGGCTCAAACTGCAAACCCCAAGAAGCTCATCAGACATCCCTAGGGTGCGGAAACCTAGTTCTAGCACCATCCCATACTACTTCGAGTGAGACCTCACTCCACGATCCATAGACTATTGCAGAAAGGGCCAGTGGTACTGGGATTTGCTTGGCTAAATCACCTTTGAACTTGGGTCAGGCCCATACAATCCAACATTCTTGTAGCAACCAAATAATCCCCTTAGGTTCATAATTTTCTCTGAGTGTGGCCTTCAAAATTTTTGATAATTCATGATGATCTTTCTAGTGGTGGTTGGAAAGTCCTTATTTGATGATGATGAGCAAAAAATAGGTGGAGGGTTGAATTCTTCGTGGATGGTTATTGGGATAGTGGTGAAAAGGTGAAGGCTGATGGAGTGGATAGGTACTAGGGGCTTCAATAGGCTTCCTCTCTTTCCCAAAGGTGAAAAAATTCAAGTCTGCCCCTCCTTTCAATGCTCGACAACTTCTTATAGCAATATAGGGACTTTCCTATATCATTTCAGGACACTAGTAAAAATGAATGAGCAGGACTTGGAAATTATAGAAGAATCTTGGAAAAGGTGAGAAAATGAGTAGAATGGATGTAGATAGGTTGGATGAAGGCCTTGAAGGAGAATGATTAGGTGTTGATGATGCCCTCCTTTGACTACTCCTAGAATCCTATTGCATCTACAAATACTATTAGAATAAATGAGACAAAGTTTCCTTTCATTTTTCTCTTTCTTCTTGTTATTTCTTTTTTATTTTTCTTTCTTCTTATTATTTTTTTTAATATGAGACTTGCCTCATTAAGGTTTTCAACCCAACTAGGTCTGCCCTAGGTTCCTCAAGGGAGGTTTTCACCTGGGGATATTTTTATTTTCTTATTTTTTTATTCTTCAAGATCATTGGCTACCTTAGGGAGGTTTTAGACCTAAGATCTTGCCTCATGTACCTCATAGATGTTTTTGCTTGGTTTTTTTTTATTTTCTCTTTTTTATTTTTTCTTATTTTTCTTCCTACTTCATCAGGGGTTGAATAGATTGGGAGCTTTGAGGCTCTCAATCACATTCAAATCTATGCTTATTGAACTAGTAAATTCAACCTTTGAAAAGGGCTTCCTATAAAGCCTCAATCTATAGCCATTAACTAGAAGTGTTATTTTCTCTTCATCAATTGTTGGATTTGAACTGAGCCATTATCATGGCATTTCTCCACCACATAAGGATCCAACTATCTAGTCATGAGTTTCCATTTGAAGTCCTTGGACCTAGAATCATATAAGATAGCCAAATCACCCTCCTAGATGGTCATATCCCTATTGTGTTTGTCATGCCAAAAAATTCATTGCAACTGAACCACGTGAATATGCATAAGAGCTTACAAGCAGAGCTCATCAAAGGAATTCAACTACTCCAATCTTTGTTCTTGAGCTTTTGGATGTCCAGCTCATGTTGTGTGATGGGCTTCCAAATTAAACATAAATTAGGGCCCATATAACCTTTCTTAGGCACATGAAGGCTATATTAAACATCTCCTTCTACATTTAATAATGTTTATAGATTTAATATGTTCATTAGGAAGGTTTATGGATAATTGCATATTTGTGCCTAATATTATTTAATTTTGTTTAATATTGTGAGAATATTGGGCAGATTATGGAGATTTGGAGAAGGAGATAATTTAGGGACTTGCTCCCTACTATAAGAGGATCAATTTTGGATAGTAAATAAGCAAAAAAATTCTAAAATTATTGCACAGATTCTAGAGCTCCAATGATTGAGAAAATCTAGGAATGTGTTCCCTGTCATTTAATGTAGATTCCTATCATTGGGAACCAGATCCACTATTTGAGGGATTTTGGAGGGGAAATATTTCTCCTTTCATGGGGAATGATTCCTAATCATTTTTTATAAATACCGAGTCAAATTTTCCTCTGGGGGTTTATTTTTATTAGTCTTCTTGTGGAGATGACTCATATTTTTGTAGCTCCACTTTCATTTCTTCACAGGATGTAATTGCATTGATGGAACTACTGAAGATTGGTGCCATGTCCAAATTCTAAATCTTTGTCTCCTTCATAGGACTCTAATTTTCCTTGGGCTTGGCCATCCCAGGAGCCTCAAAGCCCTTTTGTATCATTTACTTTTCTTCCTTTCACCTCTTATTCACATGCATCTCTTGTTCTTGTCTTTTTCTATTACTGCATTTAATATTGATGATTTCTTGTTGTAGGATTGAGTTAAGTGGCTGAAGTAAGTTATTTTGTGGGACAAAAAGAATTATTTAATCCTTTTAATAGCATTGGAAGGTCATAGTATTCATTGAGCTACTTGGATTAGTTTTCATATTCCCAAATCTAAATTTCTAGAAGTCCCCTATGACAAATAGTAGTAAATTTCTGCTATTTTTTAGAATATTCTAATGAGATTCAATCAAGTTGATTCCACTTGCATTAGGTTAAAAAACCCAATTAATAAAAATAGCTACCCCATTTCATCTTCACTTTATTAGGTTAGGCATTTGATTTATTAAGTCGATCACTAGTTCTCAAATTTCTAGATTTTAGACCAGTAATTTTCTGTTATTTTTTAGAATATGTTAATAGGAGTATTTTGAGTGATTCCACTTGGAGTGGATACCTAAGACATCCTGACCAATAACAAATTATTCTCTTCCAATTTGTATTTTATTTTCGTGGTCATACGGTGAATTATATTTTCCTGTAGCAGATTCCTGTAGCACTCTTCCAGCATGTATATACTTGCCTAGATTTGCTAAAAAAGGTTGGTTTTTGTCCCTTAGGGTTGAATCATTATCCTAGGCTCTAAATAAATGGTTGAGGAGGAATAAACACCACTTAGGACTTGCCTTTTTACCCATTCAAAACATCTCAACGAATTGGGTTAATGGACAAATTTATGAATTGGATAATACAATAATGATTTTCTTGATTGACACATCCAGTGAACTCTGTCAATTGATCTAAACCCTTTGAAATGTAATTATTGATATTTAGTTAATGATATTTAATTTATGAAACTATAGTAGTTTTTCCTTGTATTTTCTTTCTTGCAATAGGTTAAGGTTTCCATTTCTGCAACTAGTTAGGATTTGATTTCATTACATGCACTTCATTACATCATATCAGAAAAGGAAAGACACATTTTATGCTGCACATATAGTGCCGATATCTCTTAATTTTGTATGAACCGAAGGTTGATAATTAAAGTTGGTAGCCTTGGGAGTTGCAACATTCTTGTTGCAATACTGAGGCTCATCACTTTTTGTCACTGTTGCTGGGGAGGTGTCAAAGTATGCATTGTTTCCTTCCCTAGTTGATTCATTTCTTTTTACTTTCTACAAGAAAAAAAATACTGCATTAGGCATATTTCATTTCAAGAATAGAAAATTGCATTGCATTAGCATTCTTATTCAAAAAAAAATCTCTAACACCAACCACCCCCACCATTTGATCACGTGGTGCATTAAGAGCCACACCACCATTCATTTTTGTAGGTAGAAGAAGAAGAGGTGACAAAGAAGGTAGAATAAATGGATGGACACGATGACAATGGAGGAGATCCTCTTGGATTTCCCATTCAAGATATTGATGTTCATGTGCACATGAAGAATATCCCTCCATCTATTCTTCCAAGCTTTCATTGTCTAAGGTCAGAGGATCTAGAAACCTTTCTCTTTGAATTTGAAATTGTTTGTAGATCTTATGTTTGCTTATTAAACACTCAAAAATTGAGATTGTTTCTGTCAACATTGAAGGATAGAGCACTTAAATGGTTCATTAGTTTAGGGACAAATTCAATAAGATCATAGAATGATATGAAAAAGATATTTCTAGAAACATATAAAGTTCATGATCTTAAAGAAGAAATATTTAGAATGAATCAAAAAGAATATGAGAAACTTGAGGATCTAATAGAGAGATTCATGTATAATGTTAAGAGGTAAAAGTTAAACCATTTAGGATCTTACACACTAAAAACCCTCTTAGAACAATTACGGATGAGTGGATTGATATCCTTGATCTCACGAGTAGAGGTGATGTATACCGATTATAATTTGAAGAAATTTGTGAAACATGCAAACACATATCAAGAGGAAGGGCAAGAGTAAGTAAATCAACATCAAGATCGGTAAGTTAAGTTATACTTGGAAATTTGTTTGATGACTTTAAAACAAAAATTCTTAGCAATCTAAGCGAACAAGTAGAAATGATAAGAATGCAAGATGACGGAAAAGGAGATGTTGATATTTGTGTTGTCCATGCAGAATCACATGCTATTAAATATTTCCCATCATTACCAAGGTTAAAGGAATTTTACCAAGAGGAAAATGGAGCAAATAAATCACCAAAGAAGTTATGTTATGTAGCTCCAAGAGGACCATGGAAACCTAGTCAACTTGGTATGATGCAAGAGCCTAATTCAAAATTTCAAGCCTATGCACATTCATCTCAAAGTAATTGGAACACACCCTTTCCTTGGAAACCTTTTCCATCTTAACCCCTAAACCAATCTTCACAACAAGGTTGGCAAGGAACTTATGTGAGTCATCCATAATATAATGAATATTTTCCTCAATATCCTCCATACCCAAGTCCATTCTATCCCTACCATTCACCTCCACCACAACCACAACCCCAATCAGATCCATCTCAAAGATCCATTGCCACTCAACTACATGTACCACAATTTCCAAACCCACACAAGGAAGTAGCTCAACCCACTTGTTGGGAACATGATCCCCTAAGGACAATTTTGGGGCTAAAATCCCATGTTTTGGGTCGAATTTTGTAATAAAGTTGTAAATTCTCCGCATTTCATGGTCGCGGAGCGCGAAGGTGTCATGAGTCATAAAGGGTTATCCATCCTTATTTTGTAAAGTAAAAGTCAGCTGTAAAGATCTACCCATGGTCCGTGGACCATGGGATTGTATAAAAGAGCTAAGTAAGTAAGCTCTAAGTAGTAATTAGAAGTTGGTTAGAGATATGAAGTCTTGAGCAATAAGGGGAGAAATCTAAGTTTTAGGTTGTACCATAGATAGAGGCTTTCTAGCTGACTACAGAGAGGGCTAGGGTAGAAGTCCACAGCTGAGTGTGCGAACCCCTGGAGCTATGTGAGCAAGGCGGATAGAGTCTGTAATCATCTGAAGATATCAATACAAAGAAGCATTATACAAAGTATGTGTCATTGTTTCTTGTTAATGCATCTTGTCATGTTGTGTATGAATTTCATTTATAATGCTTATGTGATGCACGAATGTATGTAATTACGTTGGTTAATTGAACGCAAGTAAGAAAATTTATTTACACAGTGCTAGCTGTGATTTTCTAACAAGATAAGTAAGACACTTAAGCTAGTTTGGGAATCTGTACGATACACTACCCTAGCAGCATGAAATTACCTGAACCGAAGGTTAGGGCTGTGCGAAGGCCGATCGTACTCTTTTGTGGAGGTACTGAAGGGCGGAGTAAAGGGTTAGATAGACAAAGCCCTAGAACTCAATGACCTATGTGAAAGCAGGAATAGAAGGAATAAAATGACATCACGACCATCTCAAGGTGTGCAAACTTGGTTCCAACATCCCCCCATACTGCTTCGAGTGAGACTTTGGTCCACGCTCCATGGGCTGATGCCGAAAGGACTAGTAGTGTAGGGATTTTTTTGGCTAACTAACGCTAAACCTAGGCCAAGCCCCACCAAGCAAACAAATGGTTCCGTTATCAAGAACAGAATTTGCATAAGAGATGTGTGATGTCGTATCACTGGAATCGAACTAAGAAAGAGATCAGAGACTGGTTAGATAGGAAGATCCACGAATTCACAACACAGGAGAACATAAATCTGCGACTAACAAAGGAACAGTGGTTGGATAGGTACCTATATACAGAGACACACGATATCTTTTTCTGTTCCTTTCTATTTTAGCTATACGAGTGGATCACAAAGCTAGAAGATAGCTAAGGAAGGTGGAGACTTGACGGTCCTATTGTTTGGACCTCGGAACTAGTATAAATACTCGAAGCTTCTAAGGATAAGGTCACCATGCTTTCGATCATTGGCTCGACTGCATCACAGGAGGATTTGTGACTAAATTAGTGGTCAATACCTAAGTCAGCTACAGCAAGGCGGAGCAGCGCTTTTTCAAAGGACTGCGAGGTAAGTACTTGAAGTCTTTGCATACCTTGATTAGGATGTTATTGTGCGAAAAATGGGTTATGCAGCTACCTTGATGTCCGGAGCTACGTGAAGCAGAAAAAATTATAGGAATGAAGGAAGAAAGGGTCCTGAATATAGTCCATTGATTTGACCTCCATTGGGTGATGAAGAGGGAGTAGCACAGGCTTCTTCATGAAGTGCTATTAAGTTAATAAGACAAGGATTCTTGTGACTGCCACCTCCACCCACACCACCTCCAACTTCACCACCATCACCTGTGACTTCATCCATATTGCCTCAGCCTCCACTATAGTTTAGTATGGAAAATTCAGTAAAGCTGCCTCTTTTCAAAGGCTTGGGAAATGAGGACCCAGACTAGTTCTAGTTTGTCGTAAAATCTATGTGGGAAGCTCAGGGCATTATAGATGATCACATGAAGAAGAAAACATTGTTTAGTGCTCTGAAATATTCCACACTGACGTAGTACATTAAGTACTCTAATGATTACCCAAACGCTAAAGTGGAAGACATCCAGACCGTGCTAAATAAATACTTTAGTAGGCCTAAATCCGAGGCATAGTCAATTGTGGGGTTCAAGGAAATCACGATGAAACCAGGTGAGACACCTTGGGAATTAGATCAGAGGTTGAAGTGTAAAATAAATGAAGCTAACATGAACTTAACAGATGGGCAGCACCGCAAGTGGTTCGTAGCTTCACTCCTGCCACACCTAAGGGTTGCATTATCACAACAGAAGATCATGACTCAGTCAAAGACCTGCATGAAGTTGCTACATGATAACAAGGTTGTGAAGGGATTATAGGAGCTTATAAATAGATACGCCAGAAACAATCCGGGTGGAATGCACGTGGTATGAAATATTGGTAAGAATAAAACAAGGACAGGGCGACAGATGAGGCTAACTGCGCAGATAGGAGAGTATGAAATGGATCAGGTTATTTTAGATCTAGGGTCAGACGTGAACGTCCTACCAAAGTAGACTTGGGAATGGATGGGAAGACCCACGCTGCATTGGTCTCCAATTCAGTTAAGGATGGAAAATCAACAAAATATCATCCCCATGGGATGGCTACAAGGGGTGACTGTAGATATTTAAAGCACAAGCGCGTTAGATGACTTTGAAGTAATAGAAATTGTGGATGACAGCAACCCCTATCCTGCACTACTTGGAACTTGTTGGGCTACTGATATGAATGGGGTAATCAACCTAAACAAGAAAAATATGATATTTGAGAAGAAATCACTCCACATAATAGTACCCCTAGATCCCACTGAAGGATCGCGCTATACTGAACCAGTTCGCGATTATGAGAGTGGTGACGATCTAGACCGTCTCTATAAAATAATAGCATGAGACCAATATTGGGTGAATCTGATAAAGGATGGACAAATTACATGAGATTACGAGAGTTCCTGCACCGCAAACTTTGATGAAGAATTAGAGCACTGGTAGAATTAGTTACACGAAGTAACCACACTAACTTGTAACATGATGACTTGGTCGCTACACTATGTGTCGTTAGAGGTAAGAAATTTGCCTACTTCTGATGGCTTGAATGATGTAGATATCTTTTTGGATGCATTTGAGAGGGAGGTACCAAAAAAGAAGTTCTTTTAGGCTTTGTACTGGGCACTACGTGCTACGCTTGTAAGGTTGTGGGGTATGCACAAGGGTAGTTTTGATGATTGGTGCGAATGTAGGAGGATGATGAGAAAACACTTTCGGAAGCCGAAGGTACGAATGACAGAAAAATATGATGGGCAGGATGATCTGTGCGCGCACTTGACCAAATGGGCTTAGGTTTATGGAGAGAAGCCCCAACCTGAATGGGTGCACTTGTTTTGTGACACCCTGGATGTCATCCCACTGAACTAGTACTTAGAAATAGAGGTCCGTCATGGTATAGATGAATGGGATATTCTGCGTGAAGGATTCATAATGACATCTAGCTTTGAAGATGGGTTTGACTATATTGATGAGGTACTACAAGAAGTGAAGGCATAAATCTTTAGGATACCATAGGATCCTTTGGACTTGATTAAGCTCGATTGGACTACTTAGCCGAGTCATGCGCTGGAATGCTATAATGTGACCGCTGAAGAAGATGAGGATCTGCAAAAGATTAACATCCCTAAAACAGAAGTTCATTGCGATGTTGAAGGACTGCAGATTGAGAATCCTGATATAACTGCGCCACTGAAAACGAAATACATAAACATTGGTATGAAGGCAGAACCCAAATTCGCGAAGATTTGAGATTACTGGGATGACGTGACGGTGGATAAGGTCACTGAATTGCTCCACGAATTCTAGGATTTATTCCCTACCAAGTCTACAGATATAAAAGGGATAATCAAGGACCTAGGTGTTATGAAGATCACGTAGAAGCCCAACGCAAAGCCGGTAAAGCAAAGACCTTACCATCTTAATCCAAAGTATAAGGAGAAAGTCTACTTAGATCTATATAAGATGCTCGCAACATGAATCATCGAGCCCGTGGAAGAATTTGATTGGGTAAGCCCAATGGTGGTACAAGAAAAGAATAAGATGGATGAAATAAGGATATGTGTAGATCTCAGGAAGTTGAATGACACTTGTGTACATGATCCTTTCCCAAATCCGTTCACAAATGAAGTACTAGACAATGTAGGTAGACAGGAAGCATATTCCTTTACTGATGGACTCTATGGGTACCACTAGATCAAAATCGCACCAGAGGATAGAAGCAAGGCAACCTTCATGACTGATTTGGGCTGTTTTCAGTATACGGTAATGCCTTTTAGATTGAAGAATGCACCTGAGATTTTCTCGCGTGTAGTCGTTGCGACATTCAAGGAATTTATTCACAAGTTCCTAGAAGTTTACTTTGATGACCGGACTATGTTTGCACTGGTGAAATGACATGTTGCAAGTTTGCGCCTGATGCTAGATACCTGTCGAAGATACCAAATCGCACTTAATATGAAGAAATGTTTGTTTTGTGTTCCTTTTGGGGCCTTGCTGGGTCATGTGGTTTGTAGATAGGAAATGATGGTGGATCCCACAAAGATCATGGTGATACTTAACTTGGAAGCATTGAGGAGTGTGAAACAATTGCACACTACCCTAGGACATACTAGGTATTATAGAAAGCTTATCAAAGGCTACGCCCAGATCATCGCACCTATGGAGAAGTTGTTGAAAAAGGATGTCACATTCTGCTAGAACGAGGAATATAAGAAAAGTTTGGATGTATTAAAAGAAAAGATGGTCACCGCACCAATTTTAGCCTTCCTGGATTGGAAGAAGGAGTTTCATGTACATGTTGATGCATCATGTATAGCACTAGGGGTAGTACTGAAATAGGTTGGCGGAGGAGACTTGGACCATCCCATAGCATTTGCAAGCAGAATGTTATCCAAGGGGGAGAAGAACTATTCCACCACTGAGCACGAAGGGTTAGCCATGGTATACGTGCTCCAGAAGTTTAGAAATTACTTGTTGGGTGGCCATTTTAAGATGTATACAGATCATTCCACATTGAAATACCTAGTCAATAAGTCTGTGTTGGGGGGAGATTCTATAGGTGGTTGTTATTGTTCCAGGAGTATGATTTTGAAGTTATTGTGAAACCTATATGACTGAATGCGGGACTAGACCATCTATCACACATTGAAATGGAGGAAGAGTCCACTAATTTGGAGGAGGGATTGCCTAACACACAACTATTTGCAACATGCATCGCGAATGGTCATTTTTAAGATATCATACACTTCCTAACGACAGGAACTACCCTAGAATGTTACACCATCCAGTAGAAGGAGTTAGTGGTGTGCGCGGTAGACTTTTCTGTCATTGTTGGGCATCTGTACAAAATGGGGTCTAACGAGATATTGCAACAATATGTACCGAAGTTTGAAAGAAGAAGTATCCTCGTGGACACCCATGGAGGTGCCGCGGGAGGACATTATGCAGGGAGAGCGACCACGCAGAAGATTCTATGCACATGGTTGTGGTGGCCAACCCTCCATCAATATTCAAAAGCATACTGAAAAGCGTGTGATGTATGCCAAAGAAATGGTAGGCCATCGCGGAGGGATGAGCTGCCTCTGAATCCATAGATGACATTACAACACTTTGAAAAATGGGTAATAGATTTTGTGGGACCCATTTAGCCCCAAGGAAAGAAAGCAAGAGCGAGGTACATTATCATCGCGATGGAGTATTTGACTTGATGGGTAGAGACACAACTTTGAAGGATTGCATAGGCACGACTACTGCAAAGTTCCTCTTTGAGTATGTACTGATGCGATTTGGTGTCCAAATATTTTGATGAGTGATCGTGGTACGCAACTTCTGAATGAGATGATCAACATGTTGACGGAGGAATTTCAGGTAGATCACTAGAAGAGCATGCCTTATCACCTGCAGGCTAACAAGCTGGTGGAAGCATTCAATAAAGTGCTATAGAATGCATTGACCAAGGTTTGCAACACTCAATGAAGTGATTGGGACCTACGCATACCCGCAGTACTATGGGCTTATCAGACGACATGCAAGAAGTTGACCAGACAAACACCCTTTAGGCTTGTATATGGCATTGAAGCAGTGATGCCTATGGAATACATTGTGCCTAGTCTATGCATAGCGGCACTCACAAGTATGACAGATCACGGAGCCCTCGAAGAGAGGCTCACGCAGCTAGCTAAGATTGAGGAAGAGATATTTCTAGCTAGATTCCACCAACAGGTTGAAAAGCAGTGTGAAAAATCATGGCATGATCAACACATTAAGCTGCACACCTTTAAGGTAAATGACCTGGTTTTGTTATATGACAGCAGTTTGATAAATTTCTAGGGAAATTCAAAATGCACTGGTTAGGACCCTATTTCATTAAGGAGATCACCGATGGAGGAGTGGTTCAATTGGTTAAATTTAATGGAGACCCCTTCCTAGGAGAGGTGAATGGCAGTCGATTGAAGCCATACATCGGTGGTCCGGTCATGTGACTATATGAAGGTAGCACAATATTAGCACTTCATGCAACTAAAAGGAGGCATGGGACTATAAAATACAATTCCCAGGTTAAGGAGATGCACGATTAGAGGATTGCGCGAAGCAAGGAAGTGTCACAGGGTTCGTGGCAGTACGAAGGGAGTTGCACTACCTAGGGAGAAATTGCGTAGGTCAGCCAGAAAGTGACTGTCAAATTCATTGTTCATGATTAGACAATAGAAATGTGGCTAAATGGAGCAGGCAACCGACATTTAAGATAGAATTTATGGGTCAAATCCTTGAAAATCTGTCGCCAATCTCACATTAATGAACTTAATTTGGGGGGAATGGTTGGATTTGAATCCAAAATGCCCTATAAATTATAGGTGGCTGCCCAGTGAAAAACACTTGGCATTTTGAGAATTGAGTTGTTGAGATCTCAGGTGCACATGAACCGAGAATTCTTCAAGTCTTTGATAGCGAGTTCAGCATTTGAGAACTTACCCGAGACATCACAAGCACTATTGGAAAGTGTTATGTTGACACTTGCAACAACTATAGATACCGAAGAAGTGATAACAAAAGAGTCGATTTCGGAAGTGGTTATGGAGGGAAAAGAAGTTTGGTTAGGTCCAAAATCTCTTTAGACCTATGCTCACTGCTTGGAAATAGTTTCTTAACATTCTTCCCAAGAGAACATCCCCTACACATACCTTCATGATCCATCTACAATATGGTACACCTGAAATAATATGCTTCAAAGTTGGCGAAGTTCTGTAATGGAGGTGTGCATATATCTTATGCCAAAGCCCACCCCAACCAATGAATTGTGAAGGATAAGAAGGGCAAGTAGCTTGCGATACTGGTGCTTGCATCACTGAGAAGAAATCCACTGAAGCCCACCACACAGTAAAAGGGAAAAGCCATCAATATGGAGCCGGAGGAGGAAGAAATCGAAGAAATCCTGATGGATGAGGAGGATGTAGGGAGAGATGTGGAGGAAGTTGAAGCCCAGGTTGCTAACCCTATCACTTGGTTGCTTGAGTACATCCCTCTGTTGGGTTGTGTTATATGCTTTCCATGACTAGCCCACGTAGTTAACCAGGGGGTTAGAGTGGGGACAGAGCCCCCCTTCGTTGTGCTAATTATGTAGCAAGGGAGGGTCATAGGGGGTTTGAGGTGTACCTGTAACCCCACTTTATGGGGTCCAGGGCAGCGCCCCAGAAAATTTTGGTTTTGGACCCTATGTTAGGTTGGGCAGACCCACCTATGGTTTTGTCCATGATTTTCGCACATGTTTTTTGGATGCGACGACTTTTGGTCCATGGTATTAGACGCAATGGTTTTCGGTCCATGGTATTGGATGCTTCAGCATGTATAAATATGTATTATAACATTGAAAGAAAAATAACGAAAAATCAAGCTAGTAGTCCCAGTTTTGGGATCTAGGGAAAATCTCTTTGTATATGTGTTTTATGTGTTATGCTCTCACATTGTTTATTTTATGTGTTTTAGAATTCGTATGTAGGTAATTTCTGTACAGGGTTAAAACCTACACCCTCTGCTCAAAGGCAAGACCAAGGTCCCGAAAGACATCAATGAGAGAAAGGTCCCCTTACAAACCCCTCTACTACAAGAAGAAATTGTTTTTGAAGGGTTGTGCTTGCTACTAGTTCCTCTGTTAAAGCTCAAAGACTAGGACTTGGCTGACCATGAGAAGTTCCCACACCTGGCGATCGAGTAGCTAATGCACTGCATCATCAATACAATCAATGAAATGATTGCATTGGAGCTGCAGAGGTGGCTTAGAGGAGTAGACAAGGCAGGTTTTTGCAACCTGCTATGGGTGTCGCACTACAACTGCGTCGTGGTTACAATACTAGTCATCAAGTAGTTGTTATGCTTGGTGTATGATGGGTGTCTGTGGCTAGAGGAGCCAATACCAATCACTGATAGGTTGATCCATAGGATCACGTGGTTGCCTTACATAGGAGGAAATTCAGCCATGATATTTGGAAGAAAAGGTCATGAGCAGGCTCTCGCAGAGGCCATGAAAGAGAAGTTTGAGCCGATAAAGAATGTGGATATGCCATATCCAGTGTCTATGACCCTGCTGTGAAGGTGGCTACGTAGATTTTAGTAGGGAAATTAATGAGGAAATGTTGCGCTAATGAGGTGCTGATGCCTATCGTCACGCTAGCAACCCAGTGCGCTGAAGGAGTTCAATTCAATTTGGCAAACTATATCTACGGTGAGTTCCTTACGAACTGTTGTGAGGCACAAGAGCTCAACAAGTTGTTCCGCTACGCATGGCTCCTACTGTCTATTGTGCTGGTAGTATAGGAGCTGCCAAAGGACAACCAATTTCCTTCGGTCATGCCAGACCTACTAGAAGTATCGAAGTATGCTTCGCTATGCATGACCAAGGATGCGCAACGCATCAAGGACAACAAGATCTTCTTGATCTTGATAGATATGAAAATTTGTATGGTTGTCAATTAAGAACCATGGTTGTCACCTACGGTGTTTGCCAACCTACAAGGCTATGTAGAGTTTAAAGTAGATTTTCATCATGTGTCCATCAAGGCAAAAAAGGACCCTATGCAGAAATGGTATGACTTGCCTTACCTAGCAACGGATGACACCATTGATGCAATACTTGATCGATGGTCAGTTGAATGGTGCACCACAAAAGACTTCGCAGCAGGAGGGACCAAGTCTACCGCGCAGAAAAAGAAGGAGGAGGCCAAGCTCAAGATGATGCAATTGGCTGAAAAGAGAAAGAAGGAGGTTGCTGATAACGCCTAGGTAGAGCGTGATGCCGCTTAGCAGAAAGAGAAGAAAATAGGTGGAACAGAGCAAGAATCTGACAAAGGCGTGAGGTTTCCTTCACCCAAGACAGAGGAAGAGATGGATGAGTAGACAAAATAGCATGACACAGACCCACAGGTGACATCCGCTCACATTAAAAGTCCAAGGGAGCAAGAGCAAGGAGGGTCTAGAAATAATTCCAAGGCCACTAAGACATCAGACTAGATCCAATCACCCTCACAGAGGGCGATTTTCATGACATCGGCGACACAGTGCGGGATGTCACCGAGGAGGCCCTACAACAATTTGAATAGCAGTAGAAAATAATCTTGGGGGCTATCTAGACAGGTTTGTAGGAGTTGCAAAACCATGTGTCACAGGCTGGCACGGTGTCCACCAGCCTTGCTATCAGCACTTCAGAAGTTGTTGAGATGCTGTACACCAAGACGTTGATTAGGATTTAAACAGGAATGAAACAAATTACAGAGATAACCATAAATACAGAGATGCAATAGAAATAATACTTCATTTCTGTTACACAAAAATATCGTCACCTTGATTATTTGTAGTCAGTGTAGGCCTATCATCACCTATACCAACTTCCTAAGCAAGTCTTAAACCTCAGCTCTTCAAAACAAGCTTGAGAAAAGAGAGAAAGACATCAAAAAAGCAATATAACTCTGGTTCCGCACTTTCTCTTACTTTTTCTTGCGGGCCCGCACCTTTTGTTCAAGGTATTTGCGTACTTATATGCTCTGTATGTAAAGGGGAGGGTGCGTACCCCTGTAAAAGTCAAAAGGCGCAATTTTTATCTTAAAGAACTCATCTTGGGTTGATTCTAGAGTTTTCTAGAAGGATTTGTTACGTGGATTGTTCGCTCCAAGTGGTTCATGCATCCCATCATAGGAGGAACTAATCCCTTGTTGAGAGGCGCTATCCCTTTGAAGGAGGACTCTATCCCTTTGAAGGAGGAGCTGGTAACTGATCTCCATTGCACTATAAATTGAGGCATTGGGTCAGTGGCCAGGGAGGTTAGAAGCTGAACTTTTGAGGGTAAATGCTAGTGAAATCAAGGCTTCCTATTTGAGCTTAAGAGGAGAGATCACATACCTTTTTGGCTTCATTGGGGAGTGAGTGAAGCTTGTCAAAGTAGAGGAGACTTCTTGTTGGACCCTGGGAGGAGCTTGTACAGTTTCAAGGCAAAGGTTGTAAGGTTCTTCTCTTTTGAATTAATACAATCAAGCTCATTTTTCTCAACAAGTATCTTGTGTTATTTGTTTCATGGACTCCTTGACTTTCATGTTAAATATGTTTTATAATATTGGATATTCAGGTGCTATTTAATCGTTTGCCTTGTTTGTGCTTGCAGTTTTGCGACAAAGGAACTTACTTGGATCAAAGCAGCGAAGGCATCTCCAAACTTGCGTTGGACATGAGGTAGGCCTTAAACACATTTGTTTGCCATTATTTATAAAGAGCATTTAGAGAAAGATAGTGTCTGGTTGGTTTGTTTGTCATTAGGTCTTCATTAGATTCTAGGAAGTTCTATCTTGTCCACAAGATCGACTCATTCCGCGTGACAAAATGGCGACCATACTGGGGACTTGATTGTTTTCCTCGTTTTTCTTTGACTTGAGAAACTTGCCTTTTTGTTTTTATTTTTGACTTGTTGTGTGTGGCTTTGGGTAGACTTAGTGGATTTAGGTTTGTTTTTTATTTTTCATTACTTTGGTCGAAGTCTGCAGTCTGCACATGTATCACAGCGCGTACCTGTACGCACTTTTACTTTGTGCACAGAGCGTACCCGCACCTGTGTAAACTCTGAACCTGTGTACCCTGCTAAATTTTTGAAATTTTGAATTTTGCTTTTTAAATTAGTTTTATCTTGTTTTTGTAGTGGTTATCCTCTGCCCATACCTGCATGTGACTGGTTGAAATCTTTCCTTGGTTTAATTTCATTAGCATTAGGGTTTTAGGTGAAATTCCTAGAATTTTTGCTTGTTGGGTTTGTTTTTCGATTTGGTTGTGTAGTGGCTCTGAGCTTAGAGGCTGTAGGGACTTCAGATCACCTTAGTGTCTACCAGTCTTCTTGAGAGTCTGACCATTTTTGAAATCTCCCCTTGTTGAGAAAACCGCTTTGAGTCTTCTCTTTTCAAAACTTCGATAAGCTTGTGATTGAAAGTGTGGATTTTCATTTTTTAAAAAAGGAATACAAAATTGGTTGTTCTTGACTTTTTTGTGATTCTGAACAAATTAGTCCTTGGTTTGCTTGTGACCAAGTAAAACATCCTCAAAAAGACTTTTTGTAAGCTTGTTACTTCAAATAGGGTTTTGTTAGTTTGTAGATCTTAAGTTTGCTTTATTAAATAGTTTTCTTAAAGATTTGCTTTAGTTATGGTTTTAAATGTTTTTAGAAGAAAAATGAAAGGTATCTTTTGAAGAAAAAGCTTGTTCTTAGTAGCATTTGAGTTTTCGAATGAAAAGAGAAATTCTTGTGGAAATAATTAGTTGGCTCGTTTTTGAGTGCATTGAAACGAATACTCTTCTTTTGATTTGATTGTTAAGGAAAGATTTGTGTTTTTAAAGTATTGCATCTCCAACTCTTTCTTAGCTAGAACTTCATTGAAGAGAAAAGATTAGTTAGTCATCTTAAGTGAATCTTTATAGTGATTTTGTGTCGAGTCTTTACACCATAAGTTTCATCTCCATCACCTTTTGACTTAATCAAAAACCACTAAAACTCACGCTTAATATAAAATCAATCTAGAAAATTTTTTGTTTCTAGGGCTCTGATACACCAATATAGCTTAGGCTAGTATCTTGGAGTAGGGAGTAATTAACTCTCCAAGATAATTAAAACAAACATGTAGCTTTATCTTGCGGTAGGAGAAATCCAATTGTTGCATTTATACTCTGGGAAATCTCCTCTTAAAGGAGAAGCATGATATCGTGTTCGAACCAGTGTGGGAATCAATCCTTCCTCATTGGGAAAGACGCCAGATATTCACGTATTACAAACGGTAAACCTCGGATATTGTCGAGGGCCTGGGTCATTGTTGGTACCCCTCGGTTTATTTCGAGGAGCCTTCAAGGGGATTGAGCTTGCTACTCTGCCCTTGCATGCGTATCGGATCGTAGACTATTCCCCCAGGTGTATTTGTTGTTGTTGGTAACCTTAGTGTCCATATTCTCTAGGATTCTTCCTAAGATGACGGTGGTGGGAAGATCCCACTGTACCTGGAGCAGACATCGGCTAGACTCACTTGGATTTTTTGGGGGGCTCTCTTCACTCGAGACGGTTAAAGTGGAGAAACTTGGTCCAGTATATTCATTAAGCAGGTTGCCGGGGTAACTGTTCCAACCGCTTTTTCTGTACTGAACTCTGCGACATTGGATTTCATCACCAACTAGTGTTTTTGGTCCAGAAAGTTACTATTTGTGTGTGTCTGATCTCTTAGATTCTTTAGGCATGTGCTTCAAATTTGTTTGGTTCTTTAGAGACTTTAGGTGATTTCATTGAGATTTTACTTTGTTTGCGTGTGAAGTAGTTAAAAGTTTTTAGCTATGGCTAAATTACCGAGACATTCCCGTAGACTTCGGGGTGAATCCCCTGAGCTTGTTAATGTGGCGGATTTACTGAGGACTTCTTGTAGACTTCTGGGTCAACCTCCTGAAGAAATACCAAGCTACATTGAAGGCTTGAGAGTTCTCGTATCTCCTTGTAGTGGTAGAAATCAATCACCTGAAGAAGGAGAACCTTCTTTGGTAGAATATTCTGATTCTCAACCCGTAGTAATTTCAGAGGTTACTGGTAGCATTGCGTCTACTAGTGATATAGGTGAAGAACCTGACGTGTCTTGAACCCGAATCTTGAAGTTGTCCTACCCCATATCAGAGTTGTTCTCCGACTCTAGTGGCCTAGTTCTCCTAGGGTAGAAAACGCGAATACCCAAGGATC
>APFE030806222.1:389091-399092 GCA_000404065.3 Pinus taeda | reverse complement strand
CCAACGTTTCCTGCAACATAGCTTTGGATAGAGCAACAGAAGTCCATGGACCCATGTTGCTCTCAATTTTCCCAAAAAACGTCGTTTAGGGCCTCAAAACGGCTCCGGAAGTTTAGGACCCGAAAAACTGTTACAAAAAGTAAACTGTGCTTACAATTAAAGAAACTGAAAAGTTGAAAGAAACAATGGTGGGGGTTCAGGTGGACTTGGCAGCTGGCCACCAATATCCACCTGGATCAACTAGTTAATGTTCTAACTGTGTTATCATACATTTTAATCCTGATATTTCCCATCCGAACTGTCTAAGATGATACATTATTACCCATAAACACAGAACTACCATTTATATCTTCATATGAAGTAAACCAATTTCTGTGTGGACACGTGATGAGAAGCACCAGAGTTTAACAACCAACTTTCAAAATCCTGAGAGACATTGCATACAGGTAAAGTTTCATCTATCATACATGATTCTTCAATAGATAAAACTTCATCTATCATACCTGAATCAACCTGATTTGCTTCCTTCTTTGGGTTATCAGACTCTTTTCGTTTCCAACAGTCTTTCTTAAGGTGTCCAATTTTATCGCAATGCCAACATTTTACCTTACACTTCTTTCCCTTTGATTTTGATCTGGAAGATCCCCTTTCTCCTCTTTCCTTCGACTGTCCTCTAGCTACCATGGCTTCTGGTGTAGCTGTTTCAGTACTGGATTTCCTTTGTACTTCTTCAGACAAGAGAGCTCCCACAATTGATTCAAATTTCAAAGAATCAGCAGTGCTCAAATTAACTAAAGTTACGAAGTGGTCCCACGACTTGGGAAGTGAACACAACAAGGTAATAGCTTTGTCTTCTTCTTGAATTTTAACTTCCATATCTGATAATTGGAATATAAGTGTATTAAAAATATTTAAATGTTCTGCAACTTTTGTACCCTCCATCTGTAGATTGCACAAATGTCTTTTCAAATAAATTCTATTGGTTAATGGTTTTGGCATATATAGTTTTTTCTAGATTTTCCCATAAACCTGCCACTGTTGAAGAGAACTTCATTCACCAAGCATAATCTGATGGTATTGTGAGCTTGGGCATCCAAGTCCTCCCAGTAGGGATTTGTCATGCTAGCAGATTTCTTATTTGCTCCATCCAATGCTTTGTGCAACCCTTGTTGCACTAGCAAATCCCTAACTTTCAGTTTCCATAGAGCAAAGTTGTTCTTGCCAGTGAATTTCTCCACCTCGAACTTTGCATTCGTCATCTTGGCCATTTCTTTCCTACTAACCCTTCCTCCTAGGGTTTCTGTCTTTCACCTCCTAGGGTTTCCTGATTACTTGAGTTTCCTTTTTTTTCTTTTCTTAAAAATATTGGACAGAAAACCTACTCCAATAAAAAATTCCAGAATTCTGTTCCTTTCCCCAAAAAAAAATTGCCCCTTTTTTTTTCAATTTAATGAAAATCTGGAAAATTCTTTTCTTCAATTTAATGAAAAAAACCACTACAGTTTTCTGGAAAAAATTTCACTGGTTTTCTTAACTCACAACAAATAATTTCTGAAAAGATTTGCTTTCGAAAAAAAAGGAATAATTTTTCACAAATATGCGGATTTTTCAGTGAGTAACGATTTTCCTTTAGAAACCCTTTTCACGCAGCAGTGGCCTCCTCTTCCTTGTTCAACAACTGCTTCTCGATTTGCAAACAGGCTGATCTGCAGCTTGCTTACTGGGCTGTGTCTTTCACAAGACGGCTCAATAAAAAAAAAAAATCGACTGTTCCACAAACTTGACTGTTCCTCCAGACTGCTAGCACTGTGCCTTTCCAACGATGGACAACATTCCTCCAACTATGTGGGCATTACGTTTGATGATCTTCACGGCTTCAGAAACACTTTTCACGCAGCTTCACTGTCTTTCTTTTCAACTTCTGCATATTTCTCGGAATAAACACAGCATGTGCTTATTTTTTTTAATAGACATCCCTTACAATCTGCCTCAACTTAAAATCTGCCATAACTTAAGAGAACCAGATTCGGCTCCTTTTCCAGGCTAGATAATATTAAAATGGCAACAAAGATCCCAACATTCTTCCACGTGACAGAGAAAAGAAAAACTGCAATGGGCTTTTCATTTCTCGGTGGCTGTGGCAGAGTGCGTTGTTCCTTTTCCAGCGGTCCAGCAGTTCTTCAACCCTTTCTTTCTACTGAGCAGTTTTCAACGTTGCTCTGATACCAATTGTTGGCCAAGCAGTTAATAAAACAAGAAATGTATAAATGACACTGAATGAAACTGAATGCAAAGGCACAAGTAAAAAACACAATGTTTTTACGTGGTAAAACTTTGACAAGGTGTCAAGGAAACATTCACGGGGCAAGGGATTGGATTTTCTATTAAATCAACAATTATTTTCCACAGTTACAATGATTCGGGTATTCATCATTTTATAAGAGCCTCTTCCGTTAAGTCACTGTTGTTTTGGTATAAAACCGACTTGGCAGTAAATAAAATTTTTACACATATTTACACAATTAATTGTCAAATTCCAACAATTTAGTCCATTTTTAAATCAAAGCCACATTTGTTGATATAAAGGATACAGTAGCTAGGTATTGATAGTTGTTTTCTTCTTTCATGGAATTGTTGCACTTCATTTGTAATAGAGCTAAAATGATCTAACACGAGACCTTTTCTGATATCTGTATGGAATTGGATGCCAAGAATATGCCCATCTGTTATGAGTTTCACTGAAACCAGATTTTATTTGTTGCTTTTGAGAGAGCATCCCAAAGAGTGCAAAACTTTCCAGTTACTCACATGAGGTGAAGAACATGTTCAAGTCGCTCAATTATAAGGTGTCCAATTTATGGGATGCAGAAAATGTTAAACGTAAATATTTTTTTTATGTAACCCAAAAACACAAGCATGCACGCAAGTTCTGGGGCTACAATTCTAATGCTCACAATTGGAAGCACACGACATGCAGTAAACTATTTGCACAGAAGGAGACCACAATTCACTACTAGTATATTCATTAACCTTCGACGGATTTACATATGCTAACGGCAACAATTGGCCGTCACTGTTGTTATCAAAATTACGAGTTATTATTGATTACTAACAACACAGATTTCCCTTCCGCGAGTGTGGGTTTCTTCATTGTCTTGGTTATTGTCAACGCTCCATTCTTCTTTATCTTCCCTTCTCATTCCTCCCTTCTTTGTATTCTTTTATCCCTTATTTCTGTGAGTATCCTCTTGGCTATCTTGTCAGTGAACATTTTCATAATCCTTTCCCCAAAACGTTAGACTCCCCTCCATAAAGAATTCAACAACCCACCTACCAAAATAGATGGCAAGGGCCTCAGCGTTGAGAACCCAACCCAAAAGATGTAGTCTTTGGAGTATTGAATGCAGGGCCAATAATGAAAGCAGACCCACCATAAACTTGTTGCCAAGATGATGGAATATTCTCATGGGTGCTTGGAAGATGGTTGGATGAACACTAATGGAATGTAGGACATCCTGGCAAACTCTTTTCGGCCCTCCAGTTTCTAGAAAGTGTTTACAACCTAGAACAATTCTAGTTGTTCTAGGCCAGTATCCAGTACTGGAAGTAATCATTGTTTCCACTACTCATCTACCATGAAAGTAACTTGCATGTCTATGACTTCCCTCTGCAGCCAGCAAGATGCCGCATCATCTGCCTCCCTTGGTAAAAGGAAAGGTGAACTCCTGCAAACAAGATGGTTAGGAGGTTCTTAAGATGGTTGCATGAATCTGTCTACTTCCATGTTTGAGTTCCAAGTGGTTTCTTTCATGTTCTTACCTTCCCAACAAACCAAGTATTCCTTTGTTTTCTATTTGCTTGTCTACCTGCAAATCTCTCATCCAACAAACCAAGTATTCCTTTGTTTTCTATTTGCTTGTCTACCTGCAAATCTCTCATCCAAGAAAAGTATAATATCGTCTCCCTCTTTATGATTTGTACCTTTCAATCAAGAGCCTGAGCATCTTCATCTCTCTCTCTATATATACGCACCATCTATATATATATATACGCACCATGCTGAAAGTGGACAAGATATCCAAACATTCTGGGAACTCAAGCACATTTGCATTATTAGAAAGATTTTGGAAGATCTTTTAAGGCTTGATTTTTAGGCAAACTACAAAAAAATTTCAACTCTTCTTGGTGACTAACCATTTTGTAATTCCCTCTGGCGTTAAGTCAAGTAAGCCAACGAGCAAACAAATATTTTCCTTTAAAGATTAGCAAAAGTGAGATAAGTATATTTTAAAGATATTACTCCCAAAACCCATACACAGAACAACACTGCACACATTATTTATCAAACAGCTGACATTCACACTGCATATTCTAACTAGGCTTTATATAAATATTCATAACAATTCTCTACAAGGCTCTCGTAGAAGTTACATATTTTACAGGTCACTGTTTACCAGTGTTTTGTTTATCAAGCTTATTATACTTGAGAATTTAGTCTAAATATATAATCCGAGATAGAGAAACTAACCATAAGAGCGAGCTCATTAACATTAACCATGGGTTCTTCAGGTTTCATCCACACACCATAAAAACTTTGACCTGATAGTGCTTTTATATGTAACGTTTGATTCGACAAGCATTGTTACAATATCATTCTAATAGTCTTAATTGAATATAATACTTACAGTTTGTAAGATTCTCCTTCAACAAATGCTATTGATTTAATTATAAGCCACAACCAAGAATATCCAATAAGCATTAGCAACAGGAGTACAACTAATTTCGTTTCAAAAGAGTCCTATCATGGCTCTGTAGGAAATTAGTTTATCAAATTTAACGAAGTGATGGATTTAGTATAAAAACTACCCATAAGCATACATAAGTTCGCAGAGCTAATGACATAATCCTACCATCTTGATCTTCTTTGTGGTTCATACATTTTGTCAAGCACTTGGCACATACTTACACCACATTTTTTGGTAAAGTACTTTCAACAAATACATGGTATGCAACCACTAACAACACTTTGTGTTGTGTGACGCCACTTTAGTAAGTATATATTCATATGAATGCTTGTAGATAGTTTATAGGCAAAGAGTGTAATTAACATATGTTATCAATATTTCTTCCAGCGTTATAATTAATGTTCTGTGATTTACCAACCAAACAATTCTACCTCTATTCAAACTCATAGATAACATATCTACCTAAATGCAAGGAAGATATTAACATACATTATCATCGCATTGATATCTCTTCTAGAAATAACTCAGATTAGAGAATAAAATTACCTGTAGTATAAATTTCCAAAACACATGCATGCAGTCCTGTTTAGCCTTAATTGTGGGTGCTTGCTCCTCCATCCACTATAGGGCACGATATCAACTAGAATTGTGAATTCTTAAAATACAAGTAAAATTCTTGCAAGATAATTTACTAGATAGCTTCTATGTTAACTCTATTTGAGCAATGTGGTCTTGTTTAGGCTTAACTGTGGGTGCTTGCTCCTCTATTCACTACAGGGCACGATGTCAACTAGAATGATGAATTCTTAAAATAAAAGGACAATTCTTGAAGGATAATTTACTAGATAGCTTCTATGTTAACTCTATTTGAGCAAAGGATAATTGAAGGTAAATAGCCATTAATCAAATATTTGTTTAACTAGGAATAACATAAAAGACATTCCACATATGTATTTTTGTGGCAAATATCAATGTTTTAAAACTCTGACTTTGACTCTGACTCAGACCCTCCGACTCGGTATCGACTCGGCTGGCTCGATTTCAATGACTTGGTTGTTGTAAAAAATACATTAAATATTTATTTTTTATAAAAACACATAATTTTAAAGATTTTCATTCATGTTTTCAAACACACAGCATTAGAATATAGATAGAAGACAACACATGATCAAAGTAGGCTCATGAATATATCCATTATATCAAAATGACACCCAATGCACTATCCAATACATCCACGATGATGATATAGAGGTCAAAACAAAAACACATAACCAAGGAGGCTATAAATGGCCTCTACAACAAAAGTCTGTGACCAATACTACTGGCTACTGCTAGAGTTTCCAACATCATCTGGCTTAGTGTTACTTGGGAGCGGGAGCAAAAGCGGGGAGCGAGAGCGAAAACAGGAGCGGGAGCGACATTTTCATAAGCTCTTGGTTTGGGAGCGAATCTGGAGGTGTTTGACAACCAATGTCACTAACATCAAGGTACATAGAGGGATTGGTGCTCTTGATTAAATACGAGTTCCATACCCTAATACATGACAAATTCAATGGAAACATTGCAATCCCCCAATCTTGAAATCCTAAAAAACTGATAAGTCTGCTGGATTTTGAATGAAATTTAAAATTCTACTTTCTCCATATGAAATCCAATGAGGCCGGAACCACTCTCAAACATCCTGAGTCATTTCCTTTTACTTTAAGAATTTAACATTACCATGAAATTTGAATAGCATATCAATACTAAGAGAGGGGAATGGACCCCAAAGACCAAAAAACCAATTAATAAAACCATTTGGAGTCCCCCACACTAAAAAAAAACATAAAAAAAAGAAATTGCGTTTTTGGGTTTACTGGCCGCATGAAGTGACTCGGCCGAGTTGATATGGGCCCGGCCGACCAAACCGGTTAGTTGGCCGAGTAGCAAATTTTTTTATCGGCTCGGACCAACTCGGCCGAGTTGGTTCCGAGCCGGTCGGCTTTTAAAACACTGGCAAATATTATTTGCATTACAATGTATATGAGGAAGAATATACTAGATTTGCTCCATACATAACAAATCACTATTTAAGCATTTTTAATCCTTCTGCGATTTTTTTCTTCTTTCCCATGTGCATTCTACAATAGACATATTCCTGGATTCCTAGGTCTTTTAGCATATTGTTGGGTAAACATTCAAGGTCCTAACTTTTCCGTTTATCGGTGTCAAATTTATTATGCTGCATATTATTTTTGAATTAAAAAGGTCACATGCTAGAATATTGCTAAAGTTATCGAATCCACACATTCAATAATCATATTAGTACAATCTTTCAATGAATAACAATATTTTTATAATAGTGCAATAACTAGATAAACATTTAAATGAATTTTCCATCCACATTAACAACTATATTTGTGTGGCACAATTTCAGTATGGAATCAATCAAATTCTTTCATTTCATTGCCATTGCCAACTCTTTTTGTTCCATCTAGTCTCCACCCAACTATACATAGGGAAAACTTGATTTCTTGTGATCCTTGTGTAGGACCATATCCAAGAGCCCATCAAAGTTTTAGTAACAAAAAATATGTTGTACAAGTAGTTTCTCCATGACTAAACTTGTTAGGAAAATAACCACAACTCAACCAATCAAGCAATCATGTGGAATTATTACACTCACAGTTGAACCATGTTCTAAATTTAATTTAGTTGACATGCTCAATCCCTTTCTAGGCATTAGTTAAAAACCAACAAATATCTATCTGAAACTCACGTCTTATTTAGGTTTGCCACTTCCAACACCTTGCTTAATTCTTTTTTCTTTTTTTTTTTCCTTTCTTAATTTGTAATATCCTTAAGGGGTTAATATCTCACTACTTTGTTCTTTTAGTTTTAATTTTTAGTTTTTTTTTTTTTTTTTTTTTTGAATTTAGAAACTATATGATTAGTCATTAGTCCCCATGTTGGCAAGCAAATTCCTACGTATTTTTTGGTTAGTTCATAATTTCAATTTTTATTAAAATATTTTTATAACAAGAAGTCATAAAAACATGTAACATTCGTATCAATTAATTCCACCAAGGGTTTTTTTTATGATTATTATGGTTTCACTATTTGTAAGTTATAGTTTGCTTGGACAAGAGGCATGGGTCTAGGGTGCGGGGGGTTTGAGATGTATTGGATTGGGAATATGATGACTGCGATTTAAAAAAATAAAGTTAAAGAAATGCTAGCAATGATAATGAGGGGATTGATGTTGTCAAGTTTGAAGTGATAGACAAAATTGTTAATGTTTTCATTGGGCACAATATTCCTAGATTGTTTTCATTTAGATGGGTGGCTAATAGCTTGATATAATAAAATAAATTACTTTATCTTCCTTTTTTTTTGTTTAGTTCACCACTTATTATGGTTTAATGTTGTAAAGATTGTATGGTGGATGACTCTATGGAAAATATGGGGTCTATATACTTGTGTATGGAAACTTCTCTCTATATATGTATGTGTGTGGAAACTTTTGATGATGTTGTAGCATCAAGGGGTAGGCATTCTCCCTAGGTCAAGGATATTGATAGGTCAAGGGTATGGAGTAGGGGCCATGTGATGTGGCTAGGGAGAATGGTCCACAGATCATCAAGGCCTGGAGTGCTCCCTTTGTGTGGGGTTACTTGACCATGTTGCCAAGAATTACTTGGCTAGTGGGTTGAGTGAGTGCCTCGTAGCATCGGGTAAGTGCTTACCATTCAATAACACATGACAACATGTGGGAATGGTAATTGGCCTAGGGTTTCACCATTAGTTAGGTGGTACCTTACATGGTTCCATGTGATGACTTGGTTGGTTGGTGATCCAAGGACTAGTTTTGTTTCACTCTAGTTAGGGGTTACTTAACCATATCGCTAAGGGGTATTTAGCTAGTATATGATGTTGATGCATGATGCTTTCCACATGGCTTTGGAATAGAACATGAGCTGGATGGATTCATCAACATAGTTGAGCTCATTCAACCTTTTATTGGGGTGGAGAAATTTTTCAACAATGAGAACATCTGAAGAAGCCAAAGTGAATTCCTCCCTAGCTAAGTGGGAGTATTGAATTTTGTTAACTTTGGTTGATATTCATCAATTTTACTAGCCCACAAAATTAAAAGAGAATGAAAATACGAAATTGAATTCAAGTTGGCTCCAAAATAGAAGAGGGAAAAATAAATTTTGAAATTCAAAATTTTGCCTCCAAAAGTCAAGTCGACCTCCCAAAAAGGGCAATTTGACTCAGTGAAAAGACACACTAATTTAGACACTTAATCATTATATAAAGATATTTTGACCTCCTTCATTTGGCATCAATTGGGATCATCACTTTTACTAGTCATTTGTTCAGATGTGCAAAGGAGAGGAAATCTTTTGAAGTAGACTGAATCTAGGCAGCAAATTGAATCTTTTTGGGTAATAGATCAAAACTTTTGGGCAGCTTCAAGAGGCTGAATTTTGGCCTATTCCTGGGTAGTTTGATTGCAGATTGACTAAGATCTTTCTTGGGGGTTAGGCCAAGTTTGACTTGTGTTGATTTATTGGTCTTGCTTGACCAAGTTTGATTGGAAAAATAAGATTGCATCTCTTGTTGAATTGGACTATTTCTCTAAGAAGAGGTTGTTGGGTTTTTTCCTTAGTTAGTGTTTTCCTAGGGTAAAATTTATGTTTCTTGTGTTTCGCTCTCTTCATGATCCTATTGTCATTATTGTTCTTTTGTTGAGATTTTCTATGTATAATTGCATAATGATGTATGTGGCACAAGATGAATTGGTCAAGAAATCGTAGAAAATAATTTTTGTTAAAATTTTAAATAGTGTCGGTCTTCATAATGTAATATAAATCTATAATTATTATATTTTTATTTTAGTCAAAGCATGTTCTTCATGATCATAGAGCCAAAAAGAGTAAAAAATAAATTATTTTGAGTCAAAGAAAATGTACTTCATTCATGTCCCATTTGGACATTTGTAATGAAAAGATTTTTTTTTTGTTTGAGTCAAAGTCCACTAAAATGGTTAAAGTCGACCCTGTTGAACTGGTAAATCCCCTCTGCAGACAGAGGCGATCCCACTAGCCCAACACGGGTCTAGCAACAATCACACAACGCTAACACGCAGGTTCCTAATTGCACAAATCAGAGATCGATCATGATGGTCTACCTAGATTCCAACGCTAGTAGTTGTAGAAGAATCGCCGCTCCCGTTCCTTTGCTCCGGTTGGTCACAATCCCCACGATCCT
>APFE030806222.1:335045-378231 GCA_000404065.3 Pinus taeda | reverse complement strand
ACATCCGGTAATTCTAAAGTCGCTAAAAATGGTAACTGAGGATTAAATGACATCTGAGGCTGCTGGTATGATGGAACACCCGGGTTCCAACCAGGTGGTGGTGGCCCCCAAGGGCCTTGCCTTGACGGATTTTCCCCCATAGTGTGCTGGCTGTAGAGGTTTGTGTTTTTCCCCCCAGCATATGGATTACCAAACGATGCTGCAGAAGTAGCATGTGGTTGTTGATAATTCTGGTAAGGAGCAAACAAAGGTTGGCCTTGAGGTTGCTGGTAACCGTAGTGTGGTGGGACCCCAAATTGAGTTTGAGACCCAGGCTGAGTTTGATAAAACGTTTGAGATTTACCTCCAGCCTGCATTTGAGAACCAGACGGATTTTGGGATCTGACTTGGGTCCAGGTGCCAGGTTGAGCAGTGCCAGTAGACGGATAACCTTGAGCTATCTGGGCAGAAGGATAACCTTGCTAGTATTGGGGTTGAGCTACCTGCTGATACTGAGGTTGCCCTACCTGCGGATACTGAGGTTGACCTGCCTACTGATACTGAGGTTGCTGTTGTGCAGCAGAGGGTTGCCCTATCATGCCAGATGGCTGCGTTTGAGGGTGACCAGTTTGTCCAGAAGACTGAGTATACTGGACAGTTGGTTGACCAATTGTTTGGGCAGCTTGGCCGGAAACTTGGGTATACTAGACGTTAGGTTGATTCGGGTTAACAAACGATTGACCATTTTGTCCAGTATGAGAACCTTGCTAGATACCAGGTTGAGCTTGTTGAGTGGAAGGTTGGCCTGGATTACCAGTAGGTTGTGTATGAGGAGTAAAAAAGGGACCACTAGAAGCAAAAGGATTTCCTTGGAAGGATTGTCCTTGTAGATTTTGCTGGTGTGGTTGTTCAGGTTGAGCATACGATGCTTGACCACCATGATAAGAGGTAGAAACCCAATCTATGGATAGCGGAACTGAAATCTCTCCAACTGACAGCTGACTTGTCCTAGTACCAAGGGGTGGTAGATACTGATCATACTGCCCCCCAAGTGAGACATTAGATGTAGGATCAAAGCCTGCAAATAAAGAGGAAGAAAGTCGGCTAAAAATAGGGGTCGAAGAAGCCACAGATATAATTGGAGGGGTTGTCACTGAGGTAACAGTTGTACTGCGAGGTGGTGGAGTCGAAGGCTCTGTATTGGAAAAGACGGGTGGTGACCAAATAGAAGGTCGGAAAAGGGAGTGATTATAAAATCACACAATGCTCTATAACCAGAAGGACCCAGTTCCCCGGTAGTAACAGTCCTATCTAACATGTGTAGATTCCATTGTGCTAGGAATCTCGTCCCCTGGCACACCGGATTCGTCAGTCGTAGTAGGTGATGGATTTTCCATATCAGAAGGAAAAGGTTTCCGAGGAGAAGTATATTCCCAAAAAGGGATACCATTTTGAGAAGGTTCCCAAATAGGGTTCGTATAAAACTGGTAATCCTCGTTGCCTGGAGCACGAGAGCTAATCGGTTGTATACTTGGAACAATAGGGAGAATTTGACTCACAACCGGGCTCTCGGAAGGCGAGATTGGTAGCTCCGACAGGATGAAACTTCACAAAAATCCTAGGGAAACTAGTGAAACCAGTCCCTACTCAGACTAATGCAAACAAAATTTAACTGGGTTATGTGATCGTGGCCAAATAGATTTTATGACACTGAACTTGACCTTTTCATTTTTAAAGAGTTGAGAAAAGGACGAAAATATGACTCTAGTCTCCTTCGATTGTTTAATGAGCACGAAGTGACAAGCTGCTCACTTACACCTTTTCTTTTAGAGAGTCTGAAAAGGATCAAAAGTGACTACTCTGGAGAACTAGGTAAAAGGTTTGCCAAACAATCCGTAAAACTGCTTATACACCTTGCCGATCAGTGGAACACCAAGGACTTCCCGTACTGCAGTCAATCTTCCCGAATGCTGTGTTCAGTGCATTACAGCTTGTAGGGTGGCAAACTTGGCTTCCTATGGATCAAAGGTTGCAAGCATATAGGGGTCTCCCAATATATACTCGACGGTACGTGGGAGCACAATCCGTACTGGCACTTACCGTTTCACCGTGGAGGAATCACCCAACCACTCAATGATAAACTACCAGGTTTAAAGACGCCAGAACACGTCTCTAACCTAGACCTCTAGCATGTGAGCGTTATGTTTCAATGCGTAGTTAGGTTCATTGAATTCATTTTACGGTTTATCTTTAATTAAGTTTCAGTTTTCGGTCCTACCGTATGTGGTCTCTTGAAATTTCCTAAATGCAAACTATATGCGAAAATTGTATCGTTTCATTGAATGAACTCTATCTATGGGAGAGTTGAGAGTTTTATACAAACAAAATGATCACAAAGATTCTAATGCATCTAATAACAAGAAATGAAAATCTTTTTCTTTTTTCCTTTTAAAAGCAACAATTAACACAAAATGCTAATTAATAAAAAGCAAAAAAAAATCTTTTTGTTTTTTTTTTCTTTTCTTTGAAAATAGTATGATGCACTCAACAGATTTCAAGAGATATGCACTAAACATATAATTCACTCAAAGGAATCTAGAACCAGTTCTGAAACGTGAAAAATGACCTATCAAAGCAAAGAAAACACCAAGACCTTCAAAGAACCATGTAATCTAAGTTCCAATGAAGTCAGGCAAGAAATAAACAAGCTAAAAGTGAGTTACTTGCAGCATATAATGCAAAACTTGTACAACTACCAGAGGAATGTGGAAAACAACCAATAAATCGACTGGATCAGCAAACCATAAATCCGACAGAAGGCTCGACATGCAAAGCCACGAAGGCTAAGATATAAAATCGATAGAAAAAGGTGAACAACTGAAGGATGAAAAAAAACAGCCAGTCACATAACAGTCCAACAAACTTCCAGGAGGTATAAAAGATGCAAAAAGACACAGATCCAAGCTTAGAAGGCTGACAAACAAGCTAATGGAGAAAATTAACAAGTCTGGAGCGACTGTCAGACCGCAACTCGCGATATAAAGAGATTGGCACGGGTTGTCTGATAGCAACAGGCGCCAACCAGCGCGACTGTCAGAAGAAAAACCATGCTAATCAAGTTTGCCAGGCAAAAAAACAAAACAGGTAGTTCCAGGCTTGGTTTACAGTAGCTAGAAAGGCCAGCAAGCAAGAAACAGCAAGAACTTCAACCCAGAAAGCTATTCAAGCTAGTAAACAAGAGAAAAATTGACATGCAAGGCAAGGTTGAAATTGTTCAGTTTGTAAACTAAACCGGAGATTGACTGAAGTGGCGTTGATCTACTTCACTACTGCATAGCAATAGTGTTTTGAAGGCTATCTGGCCGTGCTTCAGGCTCCGTCTACAGTTTACAAATCAAACAACACAAAAACAAACAACAAGCTTCTCCCCAGTGGAGTCGCCAAATTGTTGAACTGGTAAATCCCCTCTGCGGACAGAAGCGATCCCACTAGCCCAACACGGGTCTAGCAACAATCACACAACGCTAACACGTAGGTTCCTAATTGCACAAATCAGAGATCGATCATGATGGTCTACCTGGATTCCAACGCTAGTGATCGTAGAAGAATCGCCGCTCCCGTTCCTTTGCTCTTGCTGGTCACAATCCTCGTGAATAGACACCTGCACATGCAAAGAACGATACAAACACAAGCGTAAAATCCAGTATATGCAATTATATATTGGTCAGAAAAGATATAACTCAATTACCATGATAAGAACACATGAGTGGAACCATAATGATAGTCGTCTATTAATGAGTAAAAATAGACAAAGATTACAACCAAAGGTTTTGACGTTGAACCTCCTCTGACTGGGCAAGTAGCTAAATATGCCTTGCAAAGTAACCTCTTCTCTCTCAGAATTTTGGCAGCATAACCCCTCTATACTTCTCAATTCTCACTATCACTCCAGCATTACTTTAGCACTCACAATGACTCTAGCAAAAACTAGTTGGTTTAATGCAGGAGGACAGTTATTTATAGATGGAGGAGGAAGGAGTATGCATTGTATCAGGACGCCTATTGAAGATTAGCATTATCCCTGAATAGCCACTGAACTTAGTTGTCATGGATAAAAAGATGACACTCGACCACTTCCATGAGGATTTTTCCCTCATAGATCTCCATGAACAGAGAGGAAAAAACATATGAGTGCGCACTGGCTAAAAATCATAACCAAATTTAGGTGGCGTGGGCTTTTCTCTATGACAGAGTGTCAATGGGTGCGCCCCCTTTTGAGGAACTGAGTCATTGGCGCAGGTAAGACACTGCGAACCCGCGCTAATGGAAAAAAGGCACTTTTTAGGGATAATCTGCAAAAGGTGTCTTCTGGGAACATGAAGTACATACTCAGGGGAACATGATGCAAGTGTTTTTAGGTTATGTCACTGGTCACAGGTCCATAAATGTTTCCTCCAACATACGAAAACAAGGGTAACAGGGACGGTGACCAACGGTGACAAATTACTATGTAACAGACCCTCCTTGGAACAAGTCGGCTTGGGCCTCCAAGAGACGCCTATTTGACATCTTGGACAACTATATATAAGAAGTTTGATCCTAATAGAGCTCATCCATTCAACCAACAAGAATACATTTGAAACTAATGAAGAAGAGGAGTAAAAACAAGTCAAAAGAGAGAGAAGGACGAAGTCAAAAGCAAGAAGAATATTCCAAGTTTGACCAAAATTTTTACCTAGTGACAACTTGCATGTGTGGACTGTAATTTTTGTGGAGAAGGTCGAATCTTCTAAGGTTTCCACAAGGCCGAATTTTTGCCTCCCATAATAGGTCTGAAATTTCAGTGTTAACCAGTTTTGGACAGTTTGACCATTGTTGACTTTGACAAGAGTTGGCGAGTTTTGGATAGTTTAGCTATCGTTGAATTTGAAAGGAGTTGACTTGAAGGAGGATTGGACTTGATATTTTGGTGGCAGTCTTGGGTTTTGGTCTTGGATATCTCATTTTGATCTGATTCTATAATAGAAGGATTGTTGAGTTTTCCCCCTTGTGGGTTTTGCCTTGGCTTGGCGCCTAATTTTTGTGTCTCTTATCTCTTTATTTTCTTAGAAGATTGAATATTTTGTATAATTGCTTGATGAAGAAGACATAACAAATAATAAAGAAGAAATCTAAACATTCACAAGTAATTATCAAGTAGAGAAATCAAGCCTAATTTCACTAGACTTGATTTCTTAACATGATATCAGAGCTGTGGTAAAGGCTAGAGCACTAAGTTGGACAAGTTAAATTGAGTTTAAAGAAGAAAAGGACGAGATAACAAGGAGTTAAATTTTGGGGATACATCCAAGTTTCATGTGGCATACTGTGAGAAGAGACTTGAATCTTGTGTACATCCTCTCTAGAATTTCAAGCTTGTGGCACCTCTTTCTCAGAACTGTGACCCTTCCTTTCAGACCTGTGGCATCTCAAATTTAGACGTAAGGCCTCTGCCTCCTCAGTTTTGTGGCCTACAATCTTAATATTGTAATTTGACCTGTGACCTACATTGAACCTGTGGGCTCATACTCTTGAACCAATGGACTTTCTTCTTGTGATATAATCATACTATAATTGAAGATAGAGCTTGGAAATTGAGCATTCTTTGAAGTAGATTAGAGGCATCATTTGGAGCAGCCTAGTGACAGTGGTTGAGGTAGGCCTGCAAACATCTTTGAAGTTGCTTGTAAGGACTAGTGATGCCATTTTGGAGCATTGAAGATTGTTGAAGGCACTCCTTGTAAAGCATTATTGAAAACCTTATTGGAAAAGTCTTGGAACCTATTTGCAGTCTTCAAGTGTAGCAACCCTAGATTGACGAGTGACCTTGGATGATGCTGTACCTATCATTAGCAACCCTAGATTGACGAGTGATCTTCGATGATACTGTACCTATCATTGGAATTTTCTAAAGTATTTATTGGAAAGATATGAAAAGTCTTGAAAGCACATTGAAGCCTTACCAAAACTAACCCTGATCTTGAAGCATATCTAAACATGTGGTAGCAATTATGAATAATCCGAACCTGTAGTGATACTATGAAAAGATACAAAGCTGTGAAGCAATATGAATCTGTGATGATACCCTGTGGTGTGATAGAAGATGAAAACTGTGTGAAAATGATTTGAATTCTCTGTGACAAAGATGCAAATTGTGTAGAAACCCTAATTGCCCATGACAAAGAAAATGCCCAAGTTGATGAATTTCTCTATGGAAGAATATGAGACTCCATTATATGGCAACTTGAGCGAAGTTCTGTGGCTCTGTATTGTGACAATATATGTCTTTACCTCTTATGCATTTTAGTGAAAATACCCGAGGGATGTTATGCCATAATATATGCGCAGCAGAGAATTTTGAAGACTTAAGGATACAAAAGATCACCTTGTGAATGGTATATAGTGGAAGGGACCAAAGCTATAAGCTTTGAAATTTTGTGAACACTGTGGAAGAATTGTGAGAAGATAGACAATGTATGTGCAAAAACATTGTAAGAAGTATCTATGGTTGAAAATTCGAGTTACCTTTGTTAGAGAAAAACGATGTATTTCAGCTAAAGAAAAGTCAAACAATCTATGTTGCAAAGGACATTATCCCTGCAAGGATGGACAGGTAAAGTTAAAGAGGTGCGTCTAATGTTTGTTCTTTTCATAACCTATATTGCATATAATGCTAAGTCCTCTAGGCTAAGAAATGCCCATGAAGAGTAAGCTAACGATCTTATGATCCTTTATAGTGATGGGTCTGCATAGATATATTAGAGATTGTTGATGAAGCATTTGATGTTTCTCCTTGCATGTGAAGACTAGGTTTTGAAATGAACTCCATGTATAAAAGACCTATTAATGACATTTCTAGGGTTTATAATTAACACATTAGTGTACTTGTAGAAATTGCAACTTTTAAAAGAATGGCAAGTCTTGAAGTCTTTAGAACTTGAAAGCATCCAAGGTTTGTAAAACCTAACAAAGGTTTGAGTTAGAAAACCCTAACTAATCGTTTCTGTTGTAAAAAGAAAACCTAGCTCTTGAGCATGATAGGAATGACATCATGTTCATGTAAGGACAACTTTGATGAAAGGTCCAAGATTAAGAGGGAGTTGACTGTCCTCAAAAGATAAGTATTCCACATCTTCTTTCCTTGATTACTAATTGTTTCTATTTTGTTTATGCACTTTTGCTAATGATCTTTGTTCTTTCATAATATTCTAATAAAGTTTGCAAGTTAAAACAACAAATATCTAAACTTTACTAACATATGGAATAATTGGAAGATCATAGAAAATCATTTATTTGAATCTTAATAGATCTAAATAAATAAGAAGAAAGCAGTTTGAAGTGTGCATCATAGAAGTCAATTTAATGACAACATGAAAGTAAGACTTAATAAAATAAAAGAAAAAGTTCACTCACCTCAGCTGGAAAGAGGGAGCTGCAAGATCTTGGATTGATACGACATTACTTGAGTTGATTGGATTCGATTCAAGGGCATCAATTGAGTTGGAAGCATCGGTGATGAATACAGATACTACCGATGGTTGAATCTACATGGAAGTTGGTACGATATCTTGATAGAGCATGAAGCAAAAATCTATTATGTTGTGCAGGAAGAGAACACAAAAGTTTGTACAATGAACTATGAAGAAGTTTGGCTCCATAAATGTTGTGATGGACTATTTGATGACACATTGGATTCGATATGAAGATTGTTAGAGAACCACGAAGGTTGAAGCTCATTATGATGTGATGTAAATAGAAGTTGAGAACCTACAATGGATCTCCACATGACGAACAAGTAGCCGATGCATTGATGAAGTTCCTTTTCATGGAAAAGGATGAGTATTTTTGGACAAGCTTAGACTTGTGCATATCTCCTCCCTGTTTGATAGGGAGTGTGGATCTCCTCCTCGGTTGAGAGGGATTGAGGGTGGACACCGTGTTCTCCATGTGTCACGTATTATGGCTAGGATTAATATCTGTAAGCCTAGTGCGTGAACACTGGTAGGGAGAATGATGAATTTAATAAGCATCAGAGACTAATATTCTTTGATGATCTGCATTGTGACCAAGACTAACAACGGTAAATCAAGTACATTGATCTAAGATGAGAATGGTCCTAAGGACTGACATTTCCTGGTGTCAAATATTGTGACAATGGATTAAGAAATGGTCTTGTGAGGACATACCTTGGTGAACAACTGTAGGAATTTACAGGGTAAGTTCCTCAGACAGAACACCAAAAGGACACCGCTCACAAACAGATCACAGATCAATACACCAGTATTTTGATGTGGTTAAAACCCTCAGAGAGGAAAACAGTCCACGGCCTGCGCCAACGTGGCTACTACATGCAATTTATTAATAAAAGAATGAAAATTTACATAAGCTTCTCTCATGCACGGTTAACCTACAAATGACCCTCCATGCGCTTTAAATAGAATTCATGGACCAATCGGTTGTCAAGCCACGGATCAAGTGTCGGTAATACCGAGGAGAGAATGAACCGTCGGATCACTACATATCGTGACCGTCGGATTGTAAGTTACAAAATGTAAGTTACAAAATGTACAACAGTAAAGAAACACACTTTACCTAACTCTATACTAGACCAAGTTGAACTTAAATATTTCCTATGTGTCGGAATATCCTAACAACAACTAGGTGGTGTATTTGCCTTGAGAGGTGGTGGTGTCCAAATTGATACCTTCGAGCATTGTGCTCTAATCTAGTGGAGAGACATAGCGTAGTTGTCAAGGCCTTGGTAGTTTGAAAATGTTGGTTATGAAGATATAATCACCATTAATGTTTATCAATACAAATCCTTTCTTATATGAATATTTCAACTTGAGAATATCTTGTTGAGTCATTATGAATACCTCCCTAGTTAAGACGGAGTGTTGAATTTGTAACTAGTGTCAGTCTTCATAATGTAACATAAATATATAAGTATTATATTTTTATTTTGGTCAAAGCATGTTCTTCACGCTCATAGATTCAAAGAGAAATTATTTTGAGTCAAAGAAAATGTACTTGAGTCATGTCCCACATGGACATTTGAAAGAAAAAGAAAATTGAATTTTTGTTTGAGTTAAATTCCACCAAAATGGTCAAAGTCGACCCTCTTTGGAACAAGTCGGCCTGGGCCTCCAAGAGACACCTATTCAACCTCCTAGAAAACTAAATATAAGAAGGAAGTTCGATCCTATTGAAGCTTTTCCATTTAACCAACAAGAAGAAATCTGAAACTAGCAAAGAAGAGGAGTAAAAGCAAGTCAAAAGAGACAAAAGGATGAAGTCAAAAGAAAGAAGAATATTCCAAGTTTGACCAAATTTTTGACCTAGTGACAAATCGTATGTGTGGATTGTAATTTCTTTGGAGAAGGCTGAATCTTATGAGGTTTCCATAGGGAAAATTTCGGCCTCACACTGTAGGTCTCAAATTTCAAAGTGTTGACCAATTTTGGATAGTTTGACCACTGTTGACTTTGACAAGATTTGACCAGATTTGGAGGTGACTTGAAGGAGGATTGGACTTGAAATTTTGGTAGCAATCTTGGATCTTGGTCTTGGTCTTGATCTTGGATATCTCATTTTGATTTGATTCTATAAGAGGAGGATTGTTGGGTTTTCCCCCTTGTGGGGTTTTGCCTTAGCTTGGAGCCTAATGTTTTTGTCTCTTGTCTCTATATTTTCCTAGAAGATTAAATATTTTGTATAATTGCTTGATGAAGAAGAAATATAAAAATAATAAAGAAGAAATCTAAACGTTCACAAGTAATTATCGAGTAGAGAAATCAAGCCTAATTTCACTACACTTAGTTACTCAACAATTATTAGATTAGAAGGTCATGAAAAATCAACATGGTATTAGAGCAAGGCTTAGAGAAACCATTGAAGAGACTTGAAAAAGCCAAGTTTTTGGAAAGTATATCTACCAAAGGGAGTTTCTGTTTCTTGTAATACAATAGAGATGCATGTTAGTGTACGAGACATTCATCCTTGTTAGGTCCCTATACTGCTAGTGTAGCCCCTTATTGTTATTAGTACAACCCCCTTATTATATTGTTGTGCCAATGTAGTCCCCATATTATTATTATTGTTCCCCATAGAAGCCCATTATTGTTATTATTGTGCCCTTACATTATTATTGTTATGTCAACTCTGATTATATTATGACCCCTTAGACTCCTATATATAGAAAGGAGGTCTTTTCATTTGTATCATCCAAGAATTGTTCATTTATGTAATGTAAAGGAGGTTGCCCCCCCGAAGAGGCTGAATTCTAAGGCGTTCAACTATGTTTTCTATCTTTTTGTGAGCTGGTTTCATAACACGAACCTATCCAAAATATCCTTGAACATAATCATGAAAATGAATCCTATCAGGTGTGGCATGGAACGAGACCCCTGAATCTACCACCCAGGCATCAATAATATTATCTAATGAAAGAATCAAAGCATCTTGCAACACATCACCTATCACATTGGCTTCATGATTATTTTCTTTTTGTACATCTCTTTCTTTTCCCTTCCGAAATTTGCAGTCTTTCTTCAGGTGTTCTTTCTTCCCATATTTCCAGCACAATATCCTTTATCTGGATTTGGATATGCCTTTTCTTGACTTACTGTGATTTCATTGGCATATTCCTCTTTCCATTTTTCTTCCCCTAATCTTTGCAATCAAATCAATACCTGGTGTTTCACCAAAGCTTCTCTATCACATTTCCTCACTAGGGATGGCACCCACAACACTTTAAAGTATAGATCCAAAGACACTTTAAAGTACTAGATCTCAAACAGGTCATCGTGGACTTTTTGCTATAATATTTTTTCTACTAAGGTTCCGACTCTAAAATTAAAACCCGTTTGACCCGATATCTTGGTGAAGCTCAGGTCCAAATTTTAGATCTTGCCTCGCTATATTTTCGGAGATATAATCTGAGGAAGTTATGGTTTTTGTAGACTCCCGAATTACATTCTAAATAGGTGACCTTGGGAAAATCGTCATAACTTTCCCACTAAGTATCAAATTGAAATTTCATAAGAAGTTACAAAAAGAGGATGAACTGTAGTTTTTTGTATATATTTTTTAGATCTTGAGGTTGAAACAGTGACACATGGAACTACATACAAGTGCGCTCTACTGAACCAGTTTATAATCAGGTCATCGTGGGAGATTTGACATAACTCTTCCTTGTAAAATCCAATCTTGACCAGACTTGCGAGGTTAGAAAGAGAACGCAGAGGGCTACAACAAAACACAATTTTAGAACTTGGAGATCTGAATTTACAGAGTTATAGTTGTTTCAAAATAGAGCTCCTAAAATCAAGAAAAGGTGATATGAGGAAGTTTGATGGCAAGGATCCGGTAAATTGGATACTACAAATGGAGCAATATTTTGATCCACATGAGGTGCAACTATTACAAAAGGTACGTATTGCATCTTCATATTTAAAACTGGATCAATTTTTATGGTATAAAGGGCTTTGTTCTCATAAACCACTTGTTACGTGGTCAATTTTCACAGAGGAAATGATCGCACATTATGAAGATACAAAGAGCAACACCTTCTTTAGCCAATTGATAAATCTCAAACAAAAGTGTTCAATGGAAGAGCACATTGAGGACTTTCAAAAATTGAATATAAGGGAAAATGATATTCTAGAGAAGCAGAGGATTGATGTTTCCATAGGGACTTTAAAGGAAAACATTCAACATGAGGTTCATCTTTGGAAACCTGATCTATTAGAGAAGGCTTTCAGGTTGGCAAGAAAAGTGGAAAGCAAACTTATGGCAACAAGGAAGTCTACCCCTCACAACTATAAAGATGTAAGTGTTGTCTCTCCTAGCCTTCCACAACCTACAAGGTTGACACTACAACAATTGGAAGAAAAAAGAGAAAAGGGCTTTGTTATAATTGTGATAACAAATACATTAAAGGGCATAAGTGTGCTGAGAAGAAATTATTTTACATAGATTGTGAAGAGGAGGAATAAAATGATCAAGAAACATCAAAAGAAGAGGATATACACCAGGAACTGACCCCAAAGAAAGAAGAAATGAATCTGACCATATATTGTAAAGCATTGGAAAGAATTACCACTCCTCAAGATCTTAAGATAGAATGATGTATCAAGAAGAAAAAGATTCAAGAAGTGAAAGATTACATCTAGAAAGAAGAAACGAATACGACCATATCTTGTAATGCATTGGCAAGAATTACCACTCCTCAAACTATCAATACAAGGACATATCAAGAAGAAAATTGTTCAAGAAGTGAAACAACACATTGAGCATCAAGAAATGAATCCGACCATATCTTGTAATGCATTGGAAGAAATTATCACTCAAACTCTCAATATAGGACATATCAAGAAGAAAAATGTTCAAGAAGTGAAACATCACATCGAGCATCAAGAAATGAATCTGACCATATCTGGTAATGCATTGGAAGAAATTACCACTCAAACTCTCAAGATAGAAGGACATATCAAGAAGAAAAATATTCAAGCAGTGAAGGATCACATCGAGCATTAACAATAAGTTCTCCAAATTTTAAAGGATAATGCCACTTTGGTGCAGAATCGAATGAAACAAAAAACAGATCAACATCGTAGTAAAAGAAGTTTTGATGTAGGCGATTGGGTATTTTTATGGCTACATCTCAAGAAAGCTATTTATGAGAAGGAAATGTTGGCAATACTACATGCACTTAAGAAATGGCGACCTTACCTAATGGGAAGACACTTCAAGGTAAAAATGGATCATGATAGTCTTAAATACTTTTTACAACAAAGATTACTTTTAGAAGAATAGAAAAATTGGGTCACAAATATGTTGGGTTATGACTTTGAAATCATTTACAAAAAAGGGAAGCAAAATGTTGTTTTAGATGCACTCTCAAGAAAGGATGAGGATGTGGAAGCATTGTTCTATGCTATTTCTATTATCAAACTAGATTAGATAAACAAAGCAAGGTATGAATGGAAGAAGGACGAAGAAGTGTGGCCACTAATTCAAAATTTGTAGAAGATCCCAGTTCAAACAATATTGACTTGACGAGGAAGGAAAAATCATATTGGAACCTAAAGCAGTCACAGAAACAAGAACCCGACAACGACACAATCGATAAATTTCAGAGTATCTCATCAAGTGGAAGAACTTACCCGTTGAATATTCCACATGGGAGGACAAGAATTTTATACAGAAGCATCAATAACTACTCAAGCGTTGAGGACAACACTTTTTGAAGGAGAGGGGCATGTTAGGTCCCTATACTACTAGTGTAACCCCTTATTGTTACTAGTACAACCCCCTTATTATATTGTTGTGCCCCTGTAGTCCCCATATTGTTATTATTGTGCCCCATAGAAGCCCACTATTGTTATTATTGTGCTCTTACATTATTATTGTTATGTCAGATATGATTCTATTATGACCCCTTAGACTCCTATATATAGAAAGGAGGTCTCGTCATTTGTATCATCCAAGAATTGTTCATTTGTGTAATGTAAAGAAGGATGTCCCCTCGAAGAGGCTGAATTCTAAGGTGTTTATCTTTCTTTTCTATCTTTTTGTGAGCTGGTTTCATACATGATTGTTGGGTTTTCCCCCTTGTGGGGTTTTTCCCTAGCTTGGAGTCTAATTTTTATGTCTATCGTATCTATATTTTCCTAGAAGATTGAATATTTTGTATAATTGCTTGATGAAGAAGAAATATAAAAATAATAAAGAAGAAATCTAAACATTCTCAAGTAATTATCAACTAGAGAAATTAAGCCTAATTTCACTACACTTAGTTACTCAACAATTATTAGATTAGAAGGTCATGAAAGATCAACATGGTATTAGAGAAAGGCTTAGAGAAACCATTGAAGAGATACATGTTAGTGTACGAGACATTCATCCTTGTAAAGAACTGCAATCACAAAGGTGCCGAGACCTACTCAATGTAAGCAAGGGTTTTACTATCTCTATTCTGGTGAAGCTTATTTGTGATTGTGGAAAAGGGTTGAAGCCCTAGTTTAGGGTTGTAAATACTTACTCCATCTTAGAGGGTTGAAAGGCCTCAACCTATTTGAGGAAGGTCCATGAAGAAGAAGGTTCGAGAAACCTTAGGGGATGCACAAAAGAGTTTGAAGAAGGATGAAATTCTAAAAGATTGTGGTAGGAGGCTGAGGAGGCCTCAATATGTCTACAAGCGACGAAGAGGAATCAATATTGACCTTAGGAGGGCCTCAGGACCGATTGAAAAAAGTCAAAAGTCCTCAAAAGCTGGGTAGAATAGGCCTCAAAACTAGAAAGGACTGAGAGACCTCAAACCTTTATCAATATAGGACTGAAAGGCCTTGGAAGGCTAGCAATGGTGGATGGATGTTGCAAATGAGAAAAATATGGTTTGAATAGGTTATTTAACTACTCTTAGCATTGTTTAAAGAATTAAGGATTCAACAAGTATAAGTCTAAACAAGTTGGAGGACATTGTCTTTGTATAGTAAAGAGGCAAAGTACAAGCCTTACAAAGTCTATCATTGTTGTTGATACATTTTCTTACACTGATATTGGTAGTTTGACTGAATTAGAACATCCCTAATTTACTGATAATGAGAGAATAGAGCTAAAAGCATAGTAGTAGGGGCCAAGCTTAATCCTAAACAAGGGTTCATGCTTAGGCGTAGCCTCAAGGACAAAGTTGAAATCTATTTCAAGAGTGTTGCTCATGTATGTGTAAGAGATGCCTTGTACATATTGTTAAAGTTAAAATTGTATCGGCTGAGATATATTGCTAGGTTAGTGCCATAACATATTGGTATATGAAATTGTTTTTTATTTCAAGCATTTAATTTGATTTAATTCAAGAGATATAAGAAGTTGAAGATAAAGGTTTCTTCACTTATAAATCAACAAATTCTATTTTTTAGATTCAAGATAATCTATACATGAAAAAGTTTGTTAGACTTATAAAGGGTGTCAATAAGGTTTGTAAACCATATAATAATATAATTCTTGGATGAGAAAGCCCTAGGGTTTGTGGATAAAACGTTAATTCTAGAGCTAGATTGATTATTCCACTGAATGAAGAAACCCTAACTCATGCAAGGAAGGAAAGGAAAGAAACATGCATTAATGGCTGGTGATGATGACGAGGATGATGAGCTTGTAGATGAATTTCAATGATTTTTGCATGAAAGGATCAATAGGGAGTAGAAAATTCCCTACAATCCTCAGATTAAAAGATAAGTACTTTATATCTTTCTTCCTTGATTATTGCTTTATTTTTTAGTCGCTAGTATTTGTATCATTTTCTTGGTTATAATTGTTTCTTCCATGACCTCCAAATGAGGGTTGCAAGTACATCGTGAAGGTTGCCAAGATTCTGGAAATAAATGGAAGCACCAGGAAGAATGAAGCAATGTTGTGGCAAAAGGATTCTTCTAGGATCCGGATGAAGGAATTGTACTAACATCTAGAACCATGCCAGATGACTGAAATAACTCCTTGTTCAAAGGGATTAGGCATGCCAACAAGTTTAAAGGATGGCATGATGGAGGAAGTTGTGCAGAGACTTGAGGAGAAGTTATTAGTAACTTCCAAGAGGATTTACAAAATCAAGTATGTAACAAAGGGCATCATAAAAAGGTACAAAGCAAGATTCATGGAAAGAAGGTTCTCTAAGAAAGAGGGAGAAGACTATCACAATATGTTTTCTTCTGTTTTTAGGTACACTTTTGTTATAGCTATTATTTCTATTGCTTATGTTGGAGTTTGCATCAGATGGATGTGAAGACCGCTTCCCTCAATGGAGTAATCGAGGAAGAAGTATACATAGAAAAACATCAAGGCTTTGGGGTACAAGAGAAGGAGTCTCATGTTTCCAAATAGAAGAAGGCTTTGTATAGACACTTCATACTTTGTATTCTTGGATTGATGGATCAAGGTTGATCTTGTTAGTATATGACTTGTTTCTGATAGGAGTAGGAGTCACATGATAGAGGGAGAAACAGTGGCAAGAGGATTTAATTTTGTGATAAAGGGAGCAGTCAAGGCTTGCTTTAGTGTTAGAGGGAGTTGACCTCTGAGTTTGAGATGAAGGATCTATATTTGATGCATTAATTCCTTGGTCATGGAAAGTATACTATTGAGATTCTTTAGATGATGGAATGCAATATTAATTCCCAGAGATGGAAGGTCTCTCAAAGAAATATTCCTTTATGTGTGGACCATGCTAGACAACAAATATGCTTAAGTGCTTAGGAAGTAGAAGTGGCAGAGGGAGAAGACAATGTTGTCATAGAAAAATATGTTTCATTGTTAGAGGGAGCACTTAGTCGGGATGGCAAGAATGTAGCTATGGTAATGGATCCAGTGAAGCAAGCTAGCCAGTTCATGGTTGAGCTGAGGCATGCGACACAAAATGTGTTGAGGTATTGACATGATACAATTGCATACGAGATATGTCTGAAATAATTAATTACAACTATTGGGATATAAAAATTGCGATTAAATAGGGAGTGCCAAAGACAAGAAGAACATATCAAGATGTTACTTTAGTTTGGTTTTTGTAGCAAGCAAACATTTGACACACTCAACACTATGGAGAATGAGTTAATTACAACTATTTTGGCTAGTTGCAAAGTAGTGTGGCTTTGAAAGTTGCTCGTAGGATTGTTTGACTAGGTGTTGGAGACAACCGTGATGATGGGTTGAAGCACATTGAGATTAAGTACCGAAACATGGTATAAAAGGGACTAGTAAGGCTCTAGTAATTTTCTATAGATGAGGAGGTTTCTGACATTCTCACAAAGTCTCTATTCTAGGATGACGTTTTTCTTTACTTCAGGGACAAGCTTGAAGTGGTTGAGATTGTTTCCCTTGGCTATAGGGAGTGTTGATGTCATGGAACCAAGGGGAAAACATTCTCCCTAGGTAAAGGATATTGGCAAGTCAAAGGTATTGATGAATGGCCATGTAATGTGGTTGGGGAGAATAGACCAAAGAGCCTCAAGGCCTAGAGTGCTCGCCTAATTAGGGGTTACTAGACAATATTGCAAAGGGTTACTTGGCTAGTGGGTTGACTGAATGCCTCATAGCATTGGGAAAGTGTTTACCATTCAATAACATGTGGGAATGGTAATTGAAATAGCGTTTCACCATTAGTTAGGGGGTACTTGACATGGTTCCAAGTGATGACTTAGCTGGTTGGTGAAACAAAGACTAGTGTATTTTTTTTTTTTTTTAGCAGGGGTTACCTAACCATTTCACCAAAGGGTATTTGGCTATTGGGTGACTAGTTCCTTTATATGATGTTGATGCAAGATGATTTCCACATGGTTTTAGAATATACCATGAGGTGGATGGATTCATCAACATAATTGAGCTCATTCATCATTTTCATGGGATGGAGAAAATTTTCAACAATGAGAACATATGAAGAAGTCAAAGTGAATACCTCCCTAGCTAAGAGGGAATGTTGAATTTTGGTAGTTGTGGTTGATATTCATCACTTTTATTAACCCAAAAAATTAAAATAGAATGAAAATACAAAATTGAAGTCAAGTTTTCTCCAAAATAAAAGAGGGAAAAATTAAATTTTGAACTTCAAAAATTTCCTCCAAAAGTCAAGCATTAGAGAAAATTTCAGCCTAAAAGTGGCCCCTTAAGGAAAAATAATAAAATAATAGTTAAAATAATAAATAAAAGTTATGAATTTTGGAGGGAAAGGAAGAAAACTACTTCTTTTAATTGTATTTTTGGTTGATCTCCTTATAAGTTTAATCAAATTTCAAGTGTAAACACTTGTTGGATACATAATTAAATTCCACATCCAACAAGTACACATTATGCATGCTTTTGAGAAGATCCACATTGATAAAAATCTAAGATACATTAAAAACTGTGTTCAACATGTTTTTTTAATGTATTTTTATCTTTTATCAATGTGGGTCTTCTCAAAACCATGCATAATGGGTACTTGTTGGATGTGGAATTCAATTCCGCATCCAACAAGTGTCTGCAAATGAAATTTGAGTAAACCTATAACCAGATAAGCCAAAAATATAGTTAAAAAATAATTTTTCTTCTTTTCCCTCCAAAATATTTACTTGCATCTCTTTTTAAATTTAAAGGATTTTGATTGGTTTACAAGGTATGACATGGAAATCACATGAAAATTTCATGGGCACTTTTAGGCTAAAATTTCCTCTAATGTTGCTTCCCCCCACATAAAAAGGTAAATTCGACTTAATGAAAAGGCACACCAATTCTGACACCCTAATCTCTTTATTAAGACATTTAAACCTCCGTCATTTGGCATCAATTTGGATCATCACTTCTAGTAGTCATCTGGTCACGTGTGAAGGAGAGAGGAAATCTTGAAGCAGATTGAATATGGGTAGTAGAATGAATATTTCTAGGTAGCAAATCGAAACTTCATGGTAGTTTTAGGAAGCCAAAATTTGACTTGTTCCTAGGCAATTTAACAACAGATTAACTAAGATCTTTTTGGGTAGTTATGCCAGGTTTGAATTGTGCTGATTTATTGGTCTTGCTTGACTAAATTTGATTGGAAAAATCAAACTGTATCTTTTGTTGAATTGGACAATTTCTCTAAGAAAAGGTTGTTGGATTTTTTCCCTACTTAAGGTTTTCCTAGGGTAAAATTTGTGTCTCTTGTGTTTGTACGTCTCTTCATGATCCTATTATCATTATTGTTTTTTTGTTGAGATTTTTTAATGTATAATTGCTTACTGATGTATGTGGCATAAGATGAATTGGTTAAGAAATCATGGAAAATAATTATCAGATTAAAAGGTTATAAAAAATCAACGAATTCCAATTGTCTCTTTGGCTAAAATATTGTGCCGTGAGGGGTATCCATGTTACTAATATCAATTAGGACTTGCACCTCGATGAGAACTTCGAGGGTTCTTAAACCTCTCCAAAGGGTCCAACACATTTCATCTATTATACTTATCTCCTTGTAGATACATGCATACGAGGTCCCCCATGCTTAAATCTATGCATATTGAATTTGGTTTAAAGAATGGATACCAATACATCTAAATTGGTCTAATACAATTCAATATTAACCCTCTTATTGGAATTGGCCTAACTATTTCTAGTTTCTATTATATAATTGATTCTAGACATTTAAGCTTTAATGATAAGCTTATAGCTAGATTTGAGGCCTGTGTTATGAATATAATATGTGAAAATAATTAAATAAATATTAAACATAATTAGTCGTGAAGAGACATGTCTTTAAGGACATGACCGTTCATGAAGGGGCACATGTCTAGGGATATAAGTAGGCCCTCATTTGTAACAATCATCTCATATCTCTTGTACATTTATTGCATAAATATCTTATTGTCCTATCATGGATATTTTCATATTTCAGATTTTCAAAGCATTTTGTTGTGTATATGAACTTTGTTCATAACATTTGGTATGATTCAGAGCTATTTGACCATCTAGCTATTCAACCACTGGACCAAAGCCAATCTGATTTGGCCTTTGGCCATCAACCCTCCATAAACTTTGTTGCCGTTGTGATCAAAGTATTTCACTACACAGTTTTTGGAGATTCTCCATTTTGTTATTGGACCCTTAAGACATTATATATATAATATATATATATGGAAGAAACAATTATAAAAAGAAAATAAATAATACAAAATAACAAAAAAATTATACTAAAAAAAAAGGGTCCACAACCCCACAAAAAAAATAGATGCCTAGGAGCCAATCAGTGTTGTTTCTCCACTAGTCACCACCACCCACTGCGCCCCTAACCACGGCCTCTTCCACAAGCACACCAACACAATGGGGCCGCAAAATGCAATCCATCATGATCATCACCATCTGCCAAATAGTCGACTCCTTATGCACTTGCCGCCAAACTGTGTTCTTACATGCCATAACCGTTATCACCACATAATCTGACTCCTCCTATTCGGTTGCCATTAAACCATTTTGTGCATCAAGACGCAATCAACCATTATTTTGCATTCCGCTGCCACGTTGTCCAATTCCGTATGATTCTTGTGAAGAATTTACTATACACAGTCAAATTTAATCGATTCGTATCATGTGTTTTTTCATTCCCTACAATCCACATATCATCCCATCTTTTCGCAAAAAAATGTTACATTAAATTTCATTTCAACATAATGATAAGGCATGTGGTGGGCATTTGACTGATCAAGTTATTGATTTTTGAATTTGATTGAATTGAATAGAAAATAATTGCAAGAGGCCTTAGGTTGTTTGGATATTTGATGCGTACGTATGGTACTATCCTTATCGGGGCAACACATATTAAATAAAGGTTTAAGCACCACACAAGTTATATAAAAGATAAGTCATACCAAAGTTGCAATTTAAAACAAATAAATTATATATATATATATATATATATATATATATATATATATATATAAATAAATTAGAAAGCCAAAAATTATTATAAAAGGGAGATTTTAAAGTATAGAGTAGAAAAGGAGATATAATGAAATGAGATTGAAGGATTAACAAAAAGTTAAAAGGATTACGTTTAAAACCCAAAGCTCATTCGGGAAAAGAACAAAATGGAGGCCAATAATGAAATATTTCTTAAGACCTTTAGTGAATGTGTTAGTGTAATATTTAAAATCAAAGGATCACTTGCAGGAAGAGATATTGTAATTTCTATTGATTATAGTCAAGATAATAATTATGCTAGTACTGAATGTGCTAACTGATTAGTGATCCCTGAATCAAATATAATTGAAACAATAGATTTGGTGAGTAACAAACAATATGACATAAGAAATCTATAACTAAGTATTGGAGGTTATACTTTTATCTCACAATTCACGTTAAAACCTTATACTGTGACAATAGTGATATAATTCTGGGTTCACCCTGGATGGAATCACTAGGGTCCATCCTAAATACAAAGAAGAATTTTTTAACATTTTTCCATAGGAAGAAACAATAACACTACAGAACATTACATTGAAATCAGATTTAGTAACACTAGAAGACATACATGATATCTCAAAAATAATTTTTCAATAAAGTAAAAAAACAATACAAAATATGGAAAGGGAAGTTGAAAAAATCACATATAACAAAAATGAAGAAGTTTCTCGGCTTAAGGACCATAGTGAAAAATACTGACACAAATTAAGAAGCTTAAGAAGGACAAGAATTCATTGGCAAACAAGGTACAACAAATTATTGAAAAGGAAGTGCCAAAATATCCAAATATAGTGGGGATGCATCAAAGATACACAACATAATACATGAATTGGAGTTCCATTGACCATACATAGCTAATGAAAAAACATACTATACACCATGGGTCTCTCCATGAGCTATATGCCAACAAGATAGAACAATATCATTACATGGATTTTACATCTGCACACAATGGTGCTCTCATCTATACATGCCCAAAACATGAAATAACATGAGTACATGGAAACAATGAGCAATGAATGTGCTCCATATGGAAGAAATAATAAAATACAATACATGGGATCCACGAGCTATGACATGAACTCTCTAAGTGTAGCAACAAAAAATAGGGGTAGTAACAACATCTTATGCTAGTACATGGCCGCTCAACAGCTTGGCCATCACCATCCCATCAATGAACATCCTGCAGCATAATCATGATAAACACTAGAAACCACCATGCTCCACATGTTCATCAACAAACAATATCAACCGATAGAAGAAATATAATAATAGTAGCAGCAACAAATAAATATCCTCCTCATGAGAAACAACAATCTCTCCACGAAATCAACCATATGAATCAACATCACTCAACCAAATTTATTTCCAACACATCACAAGTAACATCATATTCAACCATCTAAAATATATCAATAGCATGCATGATTTATTTAGAAGTGAAAACATAATCAATGAGGTACATAAAATCTAGATGATCCAACTAGAAAAATGTGACAACAATAATAAAAATCATCTTGCATAAAACAATGTCAACATACTACAAATCCATTAGGAAGCACATATGCTCCCCTGAATGTGTGATCCTCCATCACACCTTAACCATATGCATAAGAAAAGCACGTGGCTATCACATCTCTAATAATATCATAAGAAATCAACATGCAACTACTCCAAAAACCATCAGGAACAATATAGATGAAAAATAATCAATAAATGCTGCAACAAGACTGATAAACATGTCTTTTCCACTCATATACAACAAATACATAAGTTGGAAAAATTATGAGTGAAAAAGAATAAACATAAAGAATCAAGCCTTGCAAAACATAGCTCCCCTGAGTATGATATACCTCATGTGAAGGATCCGATTGATATGGAAGTGCATGAAGGAACTAAATCAAGTTGCCAACACTCCCCTAAGACCATACAAGTCTCATGCATACTGCTGCAATCAAGTAGATCTAACATGCACAAATGGACTGTAGTAGGGGTTGAACTCTGAATCTGAGGAAGAGTACTCTCTTGGTGTCTTCTTATTTTTCACTCTTCCCTTCAACACATACACTTTATCCGAGGTATTCAATCATCTTGCAATCACTCTCTTTGATCCTTCCTTTCAGATGATACAACCTTTGGAGTTGAAGATCACTTCTTTTCTTCCATCAACCATTTGGCTCACACTCAAGATATTATGCTTTAGTCCTTCAATGAGCCAAATATATTTTGCATTTGTCCTCTTCTCACCAAGCTTTTCTTTAACACTTCCCAACACTCTAGCTATCTCACTACCTTCAAACACAACACGACCATCCTTGGTTTTATTGAGAAAATGAAATTTTCTCCTATCTCTTGACATATGGTTTGAGCATCCACTATCTATATACCACATGTCATCAACATCATGAGAACAAAGTGCAATGCCACATCTTCCTAGCTTCTTCTCTTTCTTCAATGTGTTCCTTGGTAGCGCATTTTCCCTTGAATGCTTCTTTTGAACAAATTACCTCAAAGATCTAGGCATCTTACAATCCTTAGTCATGTGTCCAACATTATGGCACACATAACACTCTATATGGCCAAGATATGTAGCCAAAGTATCTGATCTTTTGCTGCTCATACTTGACCTCCTTCTTCTCATGCGAGATCTACAATCGGTGGCTTTATGCCCAAACAAGTTACATGCAAAAAAATATCCATTAAATGAACTTGTATACCTGAAAGTAGATCCTCCTAATGGATGATTATATTGTTGTATGTGTTGTAGCATCCATTGTCATTTTACTTTAATTTTCAGTTTTAGCGCAAAAATGGAAAGAAAATCAAGTACTATCTTTTAATGGATATAAAAGAAAACACAGAAATCTGAAAGAAATGTTTTATTTTATATTATTAATGGCTCTTTAACATGAGCAATCCAGGAGAATATCTGAGCCGTCCGATCAGCAAGCAACAGATCAAATGGTAATCACGCAGTTAATAAGTACGAGAGTAATTCAAAATCGGATGCGATAGATTATAAAATGGAGTTAAAACCTCAGTTAATCAGGGTCGTCTGCTTGAAGGCAACGAATCCAACGGATATCGCGCCGAAAAGTGAACGGGTTTTATTTTAAATTTTGGACCTGAGAAATATTTTAATCGTAGTTTAGTTTCCTATCGGGTATGTGTGAAGTCAAAGGCTTGTGGAAAAGGCAGGTGTGATAAGGTTTTGTTCAACAAGCTTACAGTTTCCTTGAGTTTTGAAGGATCAGACCGTCTATTGAATGGGTGAACAGATGGTTTGCATTCAAATGTGTGCATGGATTAATGGCTCAAGTGGACTTGATATGTAATGAATTGGGGCTTAATTCTTTTGGTTTCTAGCGATGGTGATTTTTCCTTGCATTTTGGCCAATCACAACACTTACGATATGTACATGGGCCCATAACCCACAAGTCCACACACGGAGTTCTCGTAAAGTTGCAGTTTGCTGTGTTAAATAGTCTAACCATCATCAGGACATCTACAGGGTTATAGCTTGCAGAATAACACTCAAACCATATACTCAAGCCATAGATTCGAACAACGAACAACCATCACCTTCTAATTTATGTAACCTCTCGTTATTTTGTTTTCTTGAGGAGAATGATGTGCCTTTCACCCTCCATGGTAACATTCTGTAATAACTTTTACTTTCGACAGTTAGGAGATAGTTAAGTAGTTTGATAGTTTTGGTGATTACCAGATGTCTCATAATGTATAAAAAGAGGAAAATTTACAGAGAAAGGGTTGAAATTTTGAAGAACCTAGAGACTAGGCCACTGTATTCCTGATAAAACTATTGATTAATGAAAGAACTAGAAGTTTTCCACACATTGTTGGGTATGATTTTGTAACTTTTCTATTATGTGTCATCATATGTCTTCTTTCCTTTAAGTATGGTGATGAAGCTGCAGGTCTTTGTTTGCTAATGTGAATGAAGTTAAATTTCCTTAAAAGAGCACTCCTATACTTGAAGTACCTACCTCTACAATTCTTCTAAGTTACAAATAGTAGTTTTTGTATAAAATATCATATTGTCTTTAACTTCCCTAAATGTCACAGATAATAGTTTTTGTAAAAAAAAAACATATTTTCTCTGACTTCTCCAAGCATTCTTATTCAACATTTATATTCAACAATCAAATGGCATTTTGAGACTTTCATATCACCTAAGTATTGAGGGTTTAAAACCAGGTCTTTCAGGTCCTTCATTTGAGAATAAAAACATACAACTAAGTGACATAAAAAATACACATTAATGTATTAAGCATAATTTCTACAAAGCCAAGAAATTGGTTTCTTAAGGGACAACATTAATTGATGCCACTGTTGGGGAGAGAAGCAAGAACACTTTTCCCTAGGTTTTTAATATTTTCCTCTGGTTGTTCAGCGAGGAGGAAATATTTGGTTGTATTGAACAGAAAGCAATAACTCTGGCTCCAAAGAGGCCCCATACAAGGTCAGATACCTTAGAGTAAAAAGTTCAAGCCCTTTCAGACCCTGAGAGGCTAATTTCTAAGAGGGTTGAAATGCCTAAAACTCCAATTACACTAAGTCCTACATTATCTGCACTTGGCAGTAGTTCAACTCATTTTTCATCCAAACATTCATATTTTATTGACCAAGAGTCACCTTTTACATCTACTTCATTTCAAGAACCCAACTATCAAGAAGAGTATTAGAGTCTGTTTCTTTCTCAGTATCTGCTATAGTTATTCAACCTGAACCTATAACTATCTTGCCACCTTCTCATACTCCATTTACTCCTCAGTCAGGTTCTACAACTGCTAGCACTCAAGGTTTAGTAAGTTCAGGAGCAAACATGGTAGCACCTGCATTATTGATGAATAGGTATGCACCTATTCAGTTGCCACAACAGTTGAATCAAATGCCTCAAGAATACTTGAAGATTCTTCCTAGTTTCACAAGGGAGGATGAACAAACAACAGAGAATCATATAGCAGTATTTTGTAATTTTGCAGAAAATCTAAATGTTGAGCATCTGGATGTTGTTTTTAGACCTTTTGTGCAATCATTGCATGGAGAAGCAAGAAAATGGTTTAAAGGGCTTCCTAATAACTCCATTCCTACATGGGAAGAGATTGAGCACCTGTTCACTCAAAGACGGGGAGAGAAAAGAGACCATGGGTATTCACTCATAGAGTTTAATGCTATTAAAAAGAAATCTGATGAAAGTGTTGTTGAATTCATCAGAAGGTTCAATAAATTGTACAATAGTCTTCCAGCGGAGATTAAGCCCCCTCTTGCTGGTGCAAAAATAACTTTTGCAAGGTATTTTGAGTCAAATTTTGGATTCACATTGAGGGAGAGAAGATCTGCAACCCTTAACCAGATCCAAACTGATGCCTTAAAGATAGAAGCAAATTTGGTGCCTGCAGGTAAAACACCAGAGACACAACCTATCCAAGATAAGGGAAAGGCTAAAATGGAATCCTCTCAAAGTCGAACATTAGAGGATATGAGTAATGTAATTAAAACTTTGTCTAATAAGTTGACTAAATTAGAGTTGGAGAGTAAGAATTCTCAGAGGCAAGAACAACATTACAGAAACTCTAATCCTCAATATAGAAGACAACCTCTGCAAATATTGCAGAAGGAGGGAAAAGACCAAGATCAGGTTCAAGCACCACTTTACTTAGAGGCAAATCCTGATGAAATACTAGAGCATTCCAAGGACCATGATGATCAGATTTCCATAGTGTATGAAGTAGATGAAGATGAAATAGGTGTTGAGGGAGAAGAATATGAATATACTGAAACAAATGTTATTTATGATGAGAATGAAATTCATGAATATTGGAAGCAATTTTCTGATTTTATGTAGGCAGAATTACATAAGAAATATGACTTGAGATCAAGGAAAAGATCTAGAAGTCAAGAAGATGAAGGTGAACAACAAGTTCCAGCTCCCTTACAAAAGGCAACTCCACAAGAACCATAACTTCCAAAACAATTGAATAAAGGAAAGTAGCAGCAGAATGCAAATAGCAAGACTCAAATACTTCAAGGTGAGTCTTCTCAAGATAGAAGTGAAAAAATTCCTTTATAAAAACTTGTTTCCATTACACAAGAGATTTTTGTCATGAAGAAAAGTGAAGATGAAAATGAAATGAATACTAAATAGGTTTGTGTGTTTAGTCTAACTAAAGAATTAGAAAAAAAATCAGAATTCAAGTGCCCCTCACAGAGTTGGTTAAAACACCAGTTTATCAAAAAGAGAATGTAAATATAAATGACAATGTGAATATGCAAGAAGATAAACTAGTAGTGGTTTTTGGTCCACATGTGGAGGAGGTAGATTATTCAACACCTTCTTTCTACATTTCTTTATTGATTCATGATTTCCTCTTGCACAATTGTATGCTTGATTCAGGAGCTTCACATAACCTTATGCCATTATAAGTGATGAAACAACTAAACCTACAAGTTACTAAACCTTACAGAGACTTGTATTATTTTGATTAAAATAAAGTCAAGTGTCTGGGGGTCATTAAAGATATGGTGGTGTCAGTAGCCAAGATCCCAACTAGAAGCTTGGTAATGGATGTAGTGGTACCAGATATCCCTGCTAGGTTTGGAATGTTGTTATCTAGGTCACGGGGGGCTAAATTGGGCGGTGTTTTGAAACTAGATTTTACTTATGCTGTCATACCAACTTTTGGTGGAGAAGAAAGGAGGTTGTACGAAGAAACCATATTTGTAAAAACAATCACAAAAAATGGAGCAAGTAATTCACCTGTATATAGCCAGGAGAAATATGACTTTGCTTGCTTCATGCTTCATGACAATGCAGAGTTGGCTGAAGATAACCAGAGGCAGCTTACTTCAGCCAATGTAAATACAAAGCTACAAACAAAAGGGGTGTGGAAGTGCTACTTTGATGGAGCCTATTCTAAAGAAGGAACAAGTGCTGGTTTCCTTCTAATTGCACCTGGAGGTAATATGTTCCGTTTTTCTTTCAAATTGGAGTTCAATGCAACAAATAATGTGGCAGAATATGAACCCTTGATCATTGCTCTGCAAATAGCAAAACAAATTGGAGTCCAGTCAATTTCCATCTTTGGAGATTTAGAGCTAATTATAAAGAAAATAAAGAACCATTGTCAAACAAAACACCCTAGGCTTAGGGCATACAGAAATCAAGTGTGGGATTTGGTGGAGAAATTCTTTGAAGCTTTCAACATTCAGTTCATTCCAAGAGATGGGAACAAATTAGCAGACTCTTTGGCTGTGACTGCTAGTACTTTTAGGCCTCCTATTAATCCAAAGCTAAGATATGAGGTTGAAATGAGGCATAAGCCTTCTGTTCCTGATAATATAAAACATTGGCAAATATTTGAGGATGATCAACAAATTAACGAATTCTTGACTATGATTGAAGATTTTCAGGGCATAGAGATTGATCAAGATGAAGATGAAGCAACAGAAGGTGCAAAAGTAAGTGGTTTGAAAAATTCTATAGTTAATAAAAAATTATCCAATTGAAGGATAATATCTTGCCAAGGGGGCTTGTCCCTCTTGAAATAATTTTTAACTCCAATGGTGTAGCTATTAGTTCAGAGAAAATTCCACAGGCTGAGCAGATTCAAGATCACAATATTGGAACCCAGGAGGAGCCCAGGTTAGTCAAATTATTTAATGGAGTTCCACATAATTGCAAGGAGAGATATATTAAGTTTTTTAGGGACTATGATGTTTTTGCTTGGTCCTATGAGGATCTCAAAACATATGATGTAAGTATTATTCAACATAAGATTCCCTTGAAAGAGGGGATTAAACCATTTAAGAAGAAACTTAGACAGATAAATCCTCTACTTTTACCATTGATTGAGAAACAAGTAAAAAAGTTGCTTGATGCCAAGATAATAGTTCCACTCAGGTACTCTGACTAGGTGGCCAATTTAGTGCCTGTAAGGAAGAAAAATGGAGAAATAAGGCTATGTGTGGACTTTAGAAATCTCAACAGGGATTCCTTAAAAGATAACTATCCGTTACCTAAAATGGATCATGTGTTGCAGAAGGTAACAGGGTCATTCAGAATGTCAATGCTGGATGGGTTCTCTGGGTATAACCAGGTGGATATGGATAAAGAAGATTGGAATAAGAATGCGTTCACAACTACTTGGAGAACCTTTATGTATGCTCAAATTCCTTTTGGGTTGATGAATGCAGGTGATACATTTTAGAGGGCTATGTACATTGCTTTTATGGGTGATAAGTTTGTAGTGATATACTTGGATGACATCACTGTTTTCTCTAAGCCTGATGAGGAGCCTCTAGATCATCTTAAAAAGACTTTTGAGAAATGTAAAAGATTTGGGCTATCCTTGAATCCTAATAAGTTTATTTTTGCTTTGAAGGAGGGAAAACTACTGGGGCACATTCTTTCTAGAGATGGAGTGAAGATAGATCTAGCAAGGGTGCAAGTTGTGCAGAAAATACCCCTGCCCAGAAGTAAGAAAGATATTAAAAAATTTCTGGGAAAAATAAACTTTTTAAGGAGGTTTGTGTCCATTATGCTGAAATTGTAAAAGAAGTTACTAATATGTTGAAGAAGGAGAATGAAGTGCATTGGACCAAGGAAGCCAGACAATCATTCTCCAGAATTAAAGAAGCATTACAAGCAGCTCCAGTTCTAATTAGCCATGATTATCAAAAGCCTTTTCAAGTTTTTTCATTTTCATCACCTAATTCAATAGCTGTTGTTTTGTTACAGAAGAATGACGAAGAAAAGGAGCATCCAGTTTCTCTCTTTAGCAAGATTCGCAGATATGCTTAACTAAAGTACAATATTCTTGAAAAAGAGGTATATGCTTCGGTAAAATCCCTAAAGGCCTTCAGGTCTTATGTGTTGCAGTCACAGATTATTGCTTATGTGCCAAATGCTGTAGTAAAGGATGTCTTAGTCCAGAGTGATGTGGAAGGCAAAAGAGGAAAATGGATAGCCAAGATCCAAGAGTATGACTTCGACATAAAGCCCACAAAGTTGGTGAAAGGGCAGGGATTGGCAAAGATGTTGACAGAGTCAAATTTTCAGGCATTGGGAATCAATTTGCTAACACTTGCAAATAAGGAGATAATTGAAGAAGGTGAAGGAAAATTATATCCAGGTATGAAGATTAGGTATAAGTTTTTATGTTTAGAATGGTACAAGCACATAGTCCATTATTTATGTTTTCTCTCTTCTCCTCAATTTTTGGATAGAATAAAATATAGAGCATTAAAGACCAAGGCACAACCATATGTGATTGTTGAGGGAAAATTGTATTGGAAGGATCCTGTGGGAACTTTATTGTTATGTTTAACAGAGGATGAATTTATAGAGACCATTAAAAATTATCATGAGAAGTTATGTGGTGGACATTATAGTTGGAAGGCTACTGCACATAAAATCCTTTAGGCAAGGTTTTATTGGCCTACTCTATTTGGTGATACATATAAGTTTGTCAGAAGCTGTCAGAAGTGTCAGATTTTTTGCTGAGAAGAAGAGGCTAGCTCCCTTACCTTTGATCCCAGTCTTCATAGAAGAACCATTCAGACAATGGGGACTAGATTTTGCTGGAGAAATTAACCAACCTTCAATTGGACAACACAAGTGGGTTCTTACAACTACTGATTGTTTTACCAAGTGGGTAGAAGCTATACCTACTAAAAGGGCAAATGACCAGGTGGTGATGAAGTTCTTAGAGGAAAATATTTTCAATAGATTTGGATGCGCTGTCAAAATCATAACAGACAATGCTCAAGTATTCAGTCCAAGTAATTTTGTTTCTTTTTTTCAAAAGTATAATGTTATTTTATCTCATTCAATAGCTTATCATCCATAGGGAAATGGATAGGCTGAATCCACTAACAAAACATTGATGAAGATCATTAAGAAAACTATTGCAGAGAATCAGAAAAATTAGGATTCTAAATTAAAGTTTTCTCTATGGGCTGTTAGAGTGACTACAAGAAGGTCTACAGGGAAATCACATTTTGAGTTAGTGTATGGAACTCAAGCTCTGTTCCCAAGTCAGCTTGTGAATCTTGTGATTGCAATGATTCAGGAGGCAAAAGAAAAACCCAATGCTCTAATAAGAAGGATGCATAAGGTAGTGGAGATGAGTGAAAGTAGGGATAAGGTAAGAGACAACTTGATTATGTATCAATCAAAGATGAAGGGTATTTTTTGACAGAAAATCTAGAGAGATTGATTTTAAAGTTGGAGACTTGGTATTAAGGTGGGATACTAGGAGAGAAGATAAGGGAAAACATGGGAAGTTTGATTCTCTCTGGTATGGCCCATTCATAATTATAGAAGCAAGGGAAAATAATACATTCTTCGTGGAGAATCTTAATGGTGAATATTTACAGTTGCCTACCAATGGGCAGTACCTCAAACATTACTTCCAGCTCTAAAGCACAAGCATCCTGTCATTGTAGATACCAGAGTGAATTCATTATAAAAATTCTATAGAATTTAAATTCGCTAAGAAATATGTGATTCCATGTTCGAGGTGAAGGCACTGATCTGCGGTTCTTAGTACTTCTGTGGAAAACGCACTATCCCTAGGTGGAGCCAGATGTTGTAGCATCCATTGTCATTTTACTTTAATTTTCAATTTTAGCGTAAAAATGAAAAGAAAATCAAATACTATGTTTTAACAGATATAAAAGAAAACAAAGAAATCCGAAAGAAATGTTTTATTTTATATTAATGATGGCTCTTTAACGTGAGAAATCCAGGAGAAGGTCTGAGCCATCCGATCAACAAGCAACAGATCAAATGGTAATTGCGTGGTTAACAAGCACGAGGGGTAAGTCAAAATCGGATACGATAAATTATAAAATGGAGCTAAAACCTCAGTTAATCAGGGTCGTCTACTTGAAGATAATGGATCTGACTGGTATCGCACCGAAAAGTGAACGGGTTTTATTTTAAATTTCGGACCCGAGAAATATTTTAACTGCAATTTAGTTTCCTATCAAGTCCGTGGGGAAGTCAAAGGCTTGTGGAAAAGGCGGACGTGATAAGGTTTTGTTCAACAGGTTTAAAGTCTCGTTGAGTTACGAAGGATCAAACCATCCATTGAATGGGTGAACGGATGGTGATCGCACTCAAATGTGCACGTGGGTTAATGACTCAGGTGGACCTGATATCTAATGAATTGGGGCTTAATTCTTTTGGTTTCCGGTGACGGTGATTGGTTGGGTTTCCTTGCGTTTTGGCCAATCACAACACTTCCGATATGTACGTGGGCCCATAACCCACAAGTCCACTCATAGAGTTCTCGTAAAGTTGCAGTTTGCTGTGTTAAAACAACCTAACTGTCATCAAGACATCTACAGGGTTACAGCTTGCAGAATAACACTTAGACCACATACTCAAGCCATAGATTTGAACAACGAACAACCATCACCATCTAATTTCTGTTACCTCTCGTTGTTTTGTTTTCTTGAGGAGAATGAGGTGTCTTTTATCCTCCATTGTAACATTCTGTAATAACTTTTACTTTCGAAAGGTAGGAGATAGTTAAGCAGTTTGACAGTTTTGGTGATTACCAACTGTCTCATAATGTATAAAAAGAGGAAAATTTACAGAGAAAGGGTTCAAATTTTGAAGAACCTGGAGACTAAGCCACTGTATTCTTGATAAAACTATTGATTAATGAAAGAATCAGAAGTTTTCCACACATTGTTGTGTATGATTTTGTAACTTTTATGTTAAGTTTCATCATATGTCTTCTTTCCTTTAAGTATGGTAATGAAGTTGTAGGTCTTTGTTTGCTAATGTGAATGAAGTTAAATTTCCTTAAAAGAGCACTCCTATACTTGAAGTCCCTACCTCTACAATTCTTCTAAGTTATAGATAGTAGTTTCTGTGTAAAACATCATATTGTCTTTAATAACTTCCCTAAATGTCACAGATAATAGTTTATGTGTAAAACAACATATTGTCTTTGACTTCTCCAAGCATTCTTCATTCAACATTTATATTCAGCAATCAAATGGCATTCTGAGACTTTCATATCACCTAAGTATTGAGGGTTTAAAACCAGGTCTTTCAGGTCCTTCATTTGAGAATACAACATAAAACTATGTGACATAAACAATAAACATTAATGTCTTAAGCACAATTTCTACACAGCCAAGAAATTAGTTTCTTAAGGGACAACAGTATGGATGATTGCATTCTCCTTCTACAATCAACTGAAACATGGCAAAAATCATGACAATTGAAGCACTCAATCTCATCCATCAAGGGGGCAAAGGAGTTTTGACTTCTCATCTGAAAATTTCTACCTCCAACCATAGGAGTAAATGATCTTCTAAATGTAAAAGTTCCTTTTGGTTTTCTATTTTGTTGTTGATGGTGGATCACATTCTTTGTTGCGGGATTCTTTGGTTCTTCTTTATTATTATTTCCTGCATGCATGCCTTTCTCATGCTTTTGAAGATTGCTGTCACATTTTCTCACTGCTATGGTGCTCTTCACTTTTTCCAACTGCTGATTCTTTCCCTCATCATCCTTTCTCAATTTGTCAATCACACCTTCAAGCACTTCAACATAATCCTTCCTATATTTTTTCATGTTGCAATTGATCTCTTCTAATCTTTTTGAATATGCCAGCTGTGTTCTCAAGGTACTAATTTTGTCCTTGATATTTTTCTCCTTTTGATCACAATCCTGCAATTTCTTCTTATGCTCCTTACATACATTTGTTAGTCTACCAATTTCACTAGAAAATTATTCAATAATAGCCATGGTATATTCATATTGAGCCTTAAGAAGCATATAATTATGATAATAATCTCTATTACTAACCAAATCTGAATCATTGCCATTACCGCTATCATAAATATAACTCAAAAGTATGTCATTAGGACTTATACATTCATATTTTTTGTCCTTATTCACAACTAGATCAAGTGGAGCTTCTTTATTCTTTTTGTTTCTCTTCTCAATCTCTTCATCACTGTTGCTGGATCCATATAGCATATGAAATTTGTCCCAAATTTGCTTGGCAGATTTTGAATCTCAAGTTTTCTCTAAATTTGCATTATGGAGATTTTCAAAAATAATTCGCCTTGCTTGAGAATTTTGCTTCCATATTTTAGATGAAGGAAAATCTCCATCATTTCCTTCACAAAAAAATCTCCAAATGTTAAAAACACAAAGCAATAATTTATTTTTCACATTTTCTTTCCATGCTTTGAAATTTGCAATAGTAAGAACCAATTTCTTTGGAGAATTCATTTTGAGAAAAAATGCAAAATTCTGTCAAAATATCCAAGATCCATTGTCCAGCGATTAAGATAAAATTGAGAGCCCTGCTCTGATACTAATTGTTGGAAACTAGATCACTACTAAGAGGGAGGGGCGGGGGGTGGTGAATCAGTAGTGATGGTACTTATAAAATTTTTCTCCAATTATTAATCTTTTTAACCATGCACAAGTTGAAACACAAAACCATAGATCAAAGCATCAAAATAAACATGCAACCATAAAATCAATCAACATAATGGACATAATTATGTCTAGTGGAAAACCCTTCCCCGAGAAAAAACCACCCTATTGTTGCTGTGTTGCTTAATTCTTTTATTAATTTGTTGAACACATTTTGCATGGATAATCTTACACCTATAAGCTAGAAGACTCAGCTTCCTTCACAGTATCCTAGATCCTATCAGACAAGAAGCTTTTTCTCTCATAGATCTATGTGCTACAATCGGCTGAAGGCCACCACGATAACCGATCATTGCCCAAATGCCATTGGACTATCCAACTCCTACTGGATGGAAACATCTCTCCCTTCTACTGAATCTGCCAAGTCACTATATGCTCTGAAGCCTCCATGCCTTCACTTCCTTCATGTGAGCCTTGTTTCATAAATTTTTAGATTGGACTCCCAATCCATTCAACATGAACATCACAACAACATCATTGTTTTGAACAAAATATCCAACAAAAACTGAAGAACAAAATAAGAGAAGATAATCTCTAAAATGTCCAATAGCTGCCACTGAATATCATCAACTACTACTCCAATCTGATAGCTGAAACATACTTCATCTCACTACTGCTACAATTGCAAACTGTTTCAGAAATTCTACATAACATAACTCACACAATTTGCACACTATTCTCCACACGCACACTCACTCAACAAAACTAGAAAATCAATCATACTAGCAATGAGATTTCTCCAATGTATGGATGGACTCAAGCGTTCAAATCAATAATTACACAAAACTACTGAGATCAACGACTCTGTTCTTATGTTTGATTTGATCTAGATTCAACTCATTGACTCTATCAAACCACTAACTCCACTTGCCTTTTGATATCTTCAACTTCAATTACTTTTTGGAAGTCCAAAAAACTTTTCCGACCGTAAACTAAAAAGTTTCGATCAACAACATCACCATAACATGAAAATTAGCTGAGCAACACGAGAAATCCAAAGAAAACCTCGTGAAATCTTTCAGTCACTCCCATAGCACTGAATCAATGTGATTGAGACCTATGGCTACTTCCATAGGCTTCTCTGCCAATGAATGGATCTTTCCAGTCGCTCCCATAGGCTTGGCTCCATGCAAATGAAGCTAAAGATAATGTAAAACATCAATCCTTCAGCCTTGAACATATGCCAATTGATGGAACACCTTCTTCAACATCTGATCACTCCTCCAAGCCTCTTAGTCAAGTCTGCAACTAATGACATAGGCTAAGAACAAATCAATCCCATGTAATACCTATTTTGCCAACCTTATTACCAAGACCAACACCTCCAACTTATCAAGTAGCAAACATAACATCTCTAAACACCTCCAACACTTGTAGCAAAATCTCCATATCTTGTAGTAACATATCCAACTCTTGCAACAACAACATCATGTCATACTACTGCCTTGAACACTAGTAGAAGCACCTCCAACATATGTAGCCATAACTCAACACATGTAGCAACATATCCAATGTCTCCATGACATGTAGAAACATATGCAACAATTGTAGCAGCACTCCAACCACCTGCAACAACAACATCTCCAATCAACATAGAATTCCAACCTCAAACCAATCACACATGTGGAATCCATCTCTTCTCAACAACCACAACATCATCTCCACTAAGTCATGCCATAACTAAGTTGACATCAATGCCAACCAACAAGACCATCACGAAACATCCATCACACATGCACATGACAAGCAACACCACGAGCCTGTTGACATCAATGCCAACACTACAATGTCAACACCTTCCAATAGATTATCCATACCAAAGTCTGCAAGTGCCAATTTCTCAGATGTAGTTTCAACCCATAATTTTAGCCTCTAGTTACATATTTTTAGCCCCCAACTACAAAATTTTAGACCTACAGTGTATTTAGAAATTTTTTCCCCAACAAAAGTCCGGTAATTATGCATGTGTGAGATAAATATGCCCAAAACTTGATCCTCAACTTCTTCCTTCTATCTCCTCAACTTATCTCTTCTTTTTCTGCCTCTTTATCTTGTATATCGAACTTGTTGAGTGTGTGCTTCAAATGAGTCGAGCTTCCTTTATATATAACCTTTCTGTTGGGTTGAATAACCCTAATCTAGGCCGACTTCATTTGGACAAGGCTGACTTTGTGTGGAGGTCACAAATGACTCTTTTGACTCAAAAATATTTCTTTTTACATGATAAAAAGAACCCAAGAAAAGCATAATAAAAATGACAATGAATCTATTGGCTCAAGGCAAAACCTAGAAGCCTTTAGTGGAGGACTTGACCTAAAAATCATTGACCTAAGCATGCAACCCATGCTTTAAGAAGCCAATTTATTTAACAATAAAATTATTTTGAAAAATATAATTATGAAGACCAACACTAGTTACATTGTTCAACAAATAACTCCTTATCGACATCTGAATCACAAGAGAAGACAACCCAATCAGTCTGCATATATGTATTAATAAGAACATAAACAATGAACTTATGTTTCAAAGACTACTAATGTTAGTGCAATTCAATCTTGTGGTAAAAAATCACATGAAGTATCTAGTAACTACAATATTCCACAAAATATTAATTTAGGATGGTCAGATTCCTTCTCAATTCGATAATTTTGTATATCACTGAAAGGTCCTATCATCTTGTATCATCAAAGATAACAAATCAAAGAATTTTGAAAAATGTGAATAGATTCCAAAGATAATGAAACAAATGACTCGCCTAGTCAATGATAAGCTTTGAGGACAAAGCTTTTTTGAAGAGGAAGGAAATGTTATGATTGTAATATAAATAATATAAATAGTATAAAAAATAATAATCATAATTAGTTATGAAGAGGCATGTCTCTAAGGACATGATCGTTCATCAAGGGCACCTACCTAGGTATATAAGCGGGCCCTCATTTGTATCAATAATCTCATATCTTTTGTACATTTCTTATACAAATACATTATTGTCCTATCATGGATATTTTCATAATTCATATATTTTGAGTATTTTACTGCATATATGAACTTTGTTCATAACAACCACCTTGCATAACGGTTCAATATGGACATTTGCGTTTCCCATATTTTTCCTTAGCCCAGCTAATCCACATATTAAATATTGCATTCAGGCCTACAACCATTTAAAAAATTTCATGTCCTTTAGTGACATGTCTCCCAATTTTATGCTTGTGGTTGCCTCACGTATGTCACCACCACAATGCCTCCATTGTTGATATTTGTTTCCCAATGCACATATGAAATCATGGTGGTAGGAAAAGGAAACGTGCATCCAATAATCCTTTGCATTTACACCTATCACAATGCCACCTAACTGGAACTAGGAGTATATGAGCTTGTCAATCATTAAAATTCCTAAAGATCCCAAGATAATAACTATTGGAATCTCTAATTTTGGGTAGGAAGTTATAAGATGATCATTATCTCGTTCTACAACTAATGCATCCTTCTCTAGACTAGTAAATATATATGTTGTAGAAAGGTGTGATCATCAATGAAGTGCAATAAACTATAGAAAAGTAGACAATAGATCGTTGATATAAGGGGGGCTCAATAGAGACATCATCAAGGTTACTCTAAAAATGAGATAGGACAAACTTCTAGCTTTGAATCAACTAGTAGACCCATTTTTTATTGTAAATTTGTATAGAATCTTTTGATCTAATAATCAAAATGATTCAACTATCAATCCTAAGGGAAAAGAAATCAAGTATCAATCTTAGGAATTTTTTAGAAAGATGATTTCCCCTTAATAATATTAAGTTCACTATGCTTGAATAGAACATGACAACTAAGATGCAATTCCTTTCCTATAAAGGGAAACACGAGCACAATATTTTGAAGGAACAAAAGTAAATAAATGATTGCAATTACTAACTATTCTGCATTCACCAATATTTGGATGACTTAGCTAGAGTAAATATTACCATGAAAGGAAATATATATACTATTCATGAAGGGATGCATAAAAATAATTTGGGCTTATGCCATGGTCTCTACTTACCAATCTCACATTACTGAAGTAGAAGCAATTATTGATGAAATAAAAGATCATGTGATTCTTTCTCCTCCCTTTCTATATGAAGATGATGAGCATGGCCTTGGAAAAATTTGGTTGGAAAAATTAGAGTCTACTGACTTAGTCCCTAAGGTTTTAATATTCCAAATTCAAATTTACAACAATAACAAATACATAAACAAGGGAGCAACAATAATAAAAAAATTCTCGGCATTCACATCAAGATACACAAGAAGATGGGCCAAACAACTAAGCCATTTTTATTATATTGATGGAATGGAGTAAAATAAGTAGAAATATATGAACATGGGATTGCTACAGCAAGAAAATCCAAACACGGGTGGAATCTAGGTTGCCCAAATATTGACTGGGCTCCAATCCATGGTCCACGCTGGCCCATAATTTAACTGCTATTGCTACTAGGCGAGAGATAAAATTATCACCCTCCAAAATGCTCTGAAAATTTTGAAACTTCATCACAGGAAAATTGTTGAAGAGAACTCCCCAAATTCCCCAATGAGCCTTGTGGTGTAGGAATATCCTCTCTGCAGACAAAGACGATCCCTCTAGCCCAAGAGTGTGGGTCTAGCGACAAACAAGACAATATAATGTAAAATTTCCTTAGATTGGAATTGAATAAGAGGGCCTACCTCTGATAGTGCTAATCCACTTGATGGTGATCTTTCTTCCTTGCTTTAGCTTCCTTTCATTCCTTCCGTTCAAGTACCTAAAACAAACATGCATGAAACAATAACAAATGTGATAGCATAAAATCGAATCCAATCTACTTAAAAGATCAAGGAGTTCTAAGCTATCAAATGTAATATTACACGCGATATAGGAAATAAACCATTAGTTGTATTAAAATAAACTTCAAAGAGAAATACAATCGAATCCTTGGCATTGGAGATCTCCTTTGCGGTATCCAAGTCCCGCTACATGCCTTTTTAGCACCCTTTTCCTCCTCTAGCTTGACATGAAATGGCTTCCAAACTCTAACTCTCTCTCCTCATGCTTTAGCTACCAAAGACTAGTCTTTTGTCATCTAAGACTAATCTTCTTCTATCAAAAGCTAAAGATTTCAGAATTTTGCAGTTGGTTCTATCTCTCCACCACTTTCACTATGTTTTGTATTGTAACCAAAAAGGGTAAGAGGAAGTAGTTTATATAGGGAGAGGAGGATAAAAATGAGATCCACTCAAGGGGGAATAAGGTCTTATCTCCTTGGGAAGGTCCACGTTTAATGGGGAAAGAACCTTATATGGAGTTCTTATCCTTTATCCAACCAAACAAACATCCAACACATTGCCAGTAGAAGTTTCTACATGTGAAACTCTGTTTCCTTTTATAAAAACAATCCAGAAGTAGACCGACGTGGGTATTGGGCTAAGATTAGTGCTGATTAGCACAAGTCACAATGTAAAACTCTACCATCGGCGCGGGTGAGACAATGGGAAAGAACATTGATCTTAAAAACTGGGTTTTAAGAAGGATTCTCTGGAAATGTTATGAAGGGAGTGGGGACTACTTTCTTCAAATTTCAAGGGATGCAAGAGCATAGGTTTCATGGTGAAAGTATAAAACAGTAATCACTACTAGGGTTCTTCGGGATCAAGAATGGGGAGTGACAAGAGGGTGACAAATTACTGTGTAACAGATGCCCCCTAAAGCATGAAGTCAAAGCTGAGAGCGATGGATGAAATGCTTTAAGACAGAGTGAGGACTTGGCATACCAACATTGGAAGACTTGCAACTCAAACATGCATGTACATATCTGAAATTTGATAGTCATTCCTGATAAACATGAGAGGCATATAACAATACATGAATCCATGGTATAGGTGCAACTATCCATCAAGAAAAGGATCATGTGCATGGATCCTCGGCATGGACGTAGCCATCTAACTGAAGGGGTCATATGAAATATATCCATGACATGGGCACAAACATCCTCATAGAGAGGATCAAAATGAAAAGACCCACTATATGGTGGTAGCCATTTGACTGAGTAGGATCAAAATGTACCCATGGCATGGTCGTAGCCATACGTCTAAAGAATCATGTATATAATCATGAATGACTCATCACTCGTTGCAACTTGGAATTTTTTGATGTATCTGGTGCTCCAACACAACTCGATCAAAGTACAAATTATAACATGTGAATAGACGTGCTGAAGTTGAACATGGTAGAAAATCACTTGATTACTGGCCAATGATGTGAACGTTAACAAGCGCGAGAGAAACCACCTGCAATGTTAATGGATCTCAAGGTACTATTAGTACAATTCACGAAGTGTGAATAAGGAATTGAAGTCGAACATATGTGAAATCACTCGATCGAGAGCCAATGATGAGAACCTGTCATCGAGTGCGAAGAACTTGCCATTGAGGCATGCAAGCTCTAAGGTACTAGAAAGGAGTTTCTAGATCAACTTCCTAGATAATGATCTGAATTCGACAAGAAGTGATCCATCGAAGGAAGGTCATAATGGATCCTTCATCATCAAAATGAAATGGGAAACAAAATGAATGAGAGTAATCCAAGAATGTGACAGATGATCAGACAATGTATATGCAAGAAGACTTCTCTTGAACATGTGGATGACATGACTCTAGAGTTTGGAAACATTTTACATCATATGATCAAAGGTGATGGTGATGTGGTAGAGATCAAATGATAAGTTAAAATGGATAACCCAAACCCAATAAATAAAGTGACAAAGTGAGGATGTCCTAAAACCCGACATGAAAAACAAATGAGTGTCAATGTTCAAGAGAGACTTGCTACCTCAAGTGAAGAATACAACTGACGAATGCTTCTAATTTCCCCCCACCATTTCTGGCAAGTACCCTAGTTATTTTTGAAACACAAGCTTGAAGGGGATATCATATGCTAGTAATATAAGCCCATCCTTTGGATGGATCCTACCTTGTAAACTTTAACGAGCCCTAGGAAGGATAAGCTCGGTCTCGTGATAATGACAAGTTCTATGTTATTTAATATTTTAACGAGTCCAACAAAGGTGAAACTCATAATATTTTTCATGTTGAGAGAGTTTGAAAAAGACATGGAAAAGAAAACTCCAAGGGTCCCTTTTCATAAAGTTGTCTCTCGAACCCGAAAAGGTAGAAAATAATAATCAAGAGAACCTCCTAGTCATGTTTGACTAAGGTATACCTTTTTCATAAACAGTTTTATCCCAGCCCAAAACATAGGTACATGTATACTGGGTAAATGACGTTTCACATCCTTTAACAAGTTCAAAATGACATGAGATCGGCAATATTTTCATATTTTGAGAGTCAGAAAAGAGCTCAAAGATGACTCCCTGCTTTTATTTGCTTTAACGAATCTAAAAGGGAAAAGTACTCGACAATCTTTTCATTTTTTATGAGTCAGAATAGAGCTTAAAGGTAACTTGTCTTGGAGGAACCAATGGTATAAAGGGTAGCCATTGGTTCCGGTTATGGTGGAACTGCTAAAAAACTACGAGGTCAAGAGGCTGGCTAGTAAAACCACTCATCGCTGTGGTTCCTCAAGAAAGGGTAAAACAACCAAGTGAAAGTGAATGATCATCCAAAGAGATGGTGGCGATGGAATGGAGAAAAAACCAATGCTTATTTGACGGGAGAGGATGATAAAAATGGAAATCACGAGGGTTAAAATGGAGACGGGTTCATTTTTATAAAATCCTGAACCACGGGGAACTATGCTTTGATTCAGTTTCATGTTTGCACAAGCTTGAAACAAAAAACAATGCTTGGATTCAGTTTCATGTTTACATAAGTTTGAAATGAAAAACTATGCTTGGATGAAAAAACGACATGCCCCCAGCATGATGATAGCCGAGGCACATGCCCCCAAAATTCATTTCATTCATTGAAGTAGACATCGAGTTGCTAAAAGGTGGATGGAATGAAGTTTCACTTTCGAGATCAAGGAAAGGTTCGACTAGAATTTGACGAGATCTTAATCAAATACTCAATTTGGAAAAGGGAGTTGTTTCATTTTTTAACGAGGTTGACACAGTAAAAGAACTATCCTTAAGAATCCTTGTTTCATTTTTTAAGGAGCTTGAAACAAGACCAGGAACCATGCTCCGACACTTTGTTTCATTTTTTAATGAGGTTGACACAAGAACAAGAACTATCCTCATGACTCCTTGTTTCATTTTTAAGGAGCTTGACACAAGACAAGGAACCATGCTTCGACACCTTTTTTCATTTTTTAACGAGGTTGACACAAGACCATAAACTATCCTCATGAAATCTATTTCATTTTTTAACGAGGTTTAAACAAAAACAAACTATCCTTGAATTTGTTTCATTTTTTAACGAGGTTGATACAGGAACAAACTATCCTTGCACATTGTTTCATTTTTTAATGAGGTTGACATAGAAAAATAACTATCCTTGTATGCTATTTCATTTTTTAACGAGGTTGACACAGAAAAAGAACTATCCTCGTACTTTGTTCATTTTTTAACGAGGTTGACATGGAAAAAGAACTATCCTCATAACAGCTGATCATGGACCATACAAGAACATGGCCACCAAGAGGTCCTTACTAGATGGTAGAACTACTCTTTAGGAGGAACACATGTTAATTGGTACAAATGATTGATCAGGTTCCAATGCCCCCAATACATAATGTACCATGCCATCTACATGATCATTAGCAGATGTGGAGATGGAACGGGTAGCCACATAATTGACTGTGGTGGGGAGGGTACTTCTTGCAAATGAGAACCAATAGGGGATGATGGTAAGATTGGAGCCATCTAGTGACCGACGAATGATAATTGATCAATGATCACTATTCTCCATTCGTGTGGAAAAAAAAACCACACGAAAGAGTGAAGAAACAAGAGGTCCCATGACATAAACATAGTCACGCCCAAGGAGAAGATTGAAGTCTAAGGGTCCTTGGACTACCATCATGTCTATATAGATGATCTTTCCTCCCAAAATAATAGGGAACTTTGGAAAGATCCATAAAGGTTGATTGGCTCCTCTGTTGAAAGCCTAGAGATTCTAGGTGACAAGCACAAGCTTGTTGGCATTATGGTTCTGGTATGATTTCAGATGTTGTACTTGATGGCAACACCCATGGCATGGCTCTCATTTTGATAAAAATAAAGAAGTAC
>APFE030806222.1:305565-335025 GCA_000404065.3 Pinus taeda | reverse complement strand
GGTGCATACCCCCAGTGCACACACTTCAAGGCAGTTAAGCGCCCACACGTGGGGTTACTCATGGTATTTAGCCAACGGTATTGGGTTATCATGGTTTTGGCCAGTGGTATTGTTTATTTTATTATTATTATTGAGCCCCATGATCCTTGATTTGAGGAAGAGCTTGCCTATATAAAGCAAAGGAGATCATTTGGCTTGGGCATCTTTTGTGTGATTGAATATCTTAAGATCTGATTTATTGGGTTCTTGGTCTTAAAAGATTGATCTATAAAGGAGAAGTTAGAAGCGAATCTGCGAAGGGTAATCTCTTGAGCGCGAGTTCAGATCTGAGCATCTGACTTTATTTCAGCCCTTGGTCGAGGTACGCAGAGGCGCCGAAGGCTCAGTGCATGGGTACGCAGAGGCGCCGAAGGCTTACTGCGTGGGTACGCAGGAGCGCCGAAGGTTCAGTGCGTGGGTGCGTAGGGGCGGCAAAGGTTCAGTGCGTGGGTACTTAGGGAGACTGTGGTTCAGGTGCGTGCTTTCTGTAGCAGCACGCGGCGCGATTATTCTCTTGGGTGCGTACCTACTGTGAAAGTACGCGGCGCGATAGTGCAATTGAATGCGTACTATACGCAGATCAGTGAAAGGAGAAGTGCGTGGGCACGCAGTTCAGCAGAAGAAGATCTGCGGGTATACGCAGCGAGACAGAGGGTGAAGTGCGTAGCAACGCAGGCCAGTAAAAAGAAAGCTGCGTATCTGATTTAAGATCTTCTGTTGGTTGAATTTTTCTGTTGATAAGATGTTCTGGTTTCTGTTCTGTTGATCTGGTTACTACAGCTGTCTGTATAAGTTTACATGTACTTGATGTATATGGATCCAGTTTGAAAATTTATGAAAAGTGGTCCTTGAAAAGAAGTAGGGGGTTGTAGCTCCCTTCCAGGAGAGACTGGAAAACGAGAGAGAGTTGTAGCTCTCTGCAGGTTGCAGCCTGCGTACTGGTAAAGGACTGCACCAGTACAAGACCATTGTAAAAGGAGTTTCTAATTTGAAAGAAGATAGAGACATATTGCAGCAGGTGGTTTTCACCCACATTGGGTTTCCACCTTATATCTGGTGTTCTTTGATTTGACTGACTGCTTTTCTGATTCATGCTCATTATTTATGGTATTGGTATGCAAAAATAATTCAAAGTATAAATAAGAAAGATTTGGTAAAAGAATTAGATAATACTGATTCACCCCCCCTCTCAGTATTATTGTCAACAAAGCTGTGGGGATCCCAAATGTTGCCAAGTAGTAGAAGACATGATGTTAACAGATGAGCCTTCATCTAGTAGAGTTCCATGTACTACCATATTATAGGCTTGTACCATAATTTGGAAAGGCACATAATATGGGAGGTGGATGCAGTCAATTGACTACAATCAAAAGAAACAACATAACTACTTGGTGGGGGTATCATATGATTGCCCCCATGCTTTACAGGAATAGGAGAAGGACTCTCCTAAACCACTGGGATGGGAGGGCCACTCTTCAATTAATGAGAATATGAGGAGATGAGAAGAACATGAGTAGTATGATCACTACTCTCTTAGGGAACAGAGTGAACAAATGAAGGCGGAGCCAAGTCAACACTCTTTTCGACCAATGGTTGGTCGGGAACAGACACAAGAGAGTCATGCTTAGGAAGAACAGAACGGGCAAGAGATGAATCCAAGCCAATCTCTTTACCAACTAGAAGAGGGTTAGAATAAAGCCTCTAAAAACCAATAGGAAGTTGGGGTTGAGGAGATATAACGTTTTCCAAAACTTTGGAAGATTTATCCATAAGAAGACAAAGGTGAAGAAGGTACTCTACTTCACATAACCTACAGGGTAATTTAATTTTCCCCTTCTTCTTACCATCGCTAGCCGAGGGTGTAGCATCGACATGATCTCCAAAGGTCGATGGGGATGGTCGATGCAGATTTTGAGACCATACCTCTAAGACTTTGGGAATACCAGGATAGTCTCGAAGGAGATGGTCACCCTTACATAGCGTGCAAGGGAATTTTAACTTCCACAAAGGATTAGAAGCTTTTTCGATGGGAAGTGCATTTGGAGCAATAGCTGCATGGTTGGCCTCTCGCTTATCTGACTTCTTCTTCTTCTTAGCCTCCTAGTTATTGGATTTCAAACTTTCACTAGGCGAAGTAGAAGAGGAGGGTGAAGAAATAGGTGAAGAAGGTGAGAGGTCAACCATAAAATCAACATGGTGTTGTTTAGGTGAAGGAGATGGCTGGACAGATGTTGGGACTCTCAAGACCACCAAGGTAAAAAATAACCAGATAGGTAAACCAATAGTTAACCCAGGAAGGGACAATGTTGTCATATAAGTAGCATCAACGTTTTCAAAAGAAGCAAAAGGACCAAGAATCCCATCGGAGGGGAATCCTTGACTAGTAAATTCCAGAAATGTTGCCATTGGAATCGACCCTAAAGAATCACTAAGGAAGATAAATTTAACCAGGAATATTTCATGGGCAGTTAAGTTTAAGACACTGAAACAACACTTTGCCTTTTCATGTTTTAAGAGTCAAGAAAAGGATGAAAGGTGACTCTAGTCGCTTTCATATTTAACGAGATTGAAAGGAAAAGTGCTCGATGATATTTTCAAATTTAATGAGCCAGTAAAGATAAAAATGACTACTCAAGGTACTCTAGGCATAAGAATTACTAGGTAACTGTGAACTTCAGAATACCTCCTGGCAAACTGAAAAGTACGAGTAGGCAATCTCCCCAAATGTTGTGTTCGGTGTATCACGTTTTCAAGGTGGCAGAATCGACTTCCTAAGGATAAAGGACTGCAACCTATAGGGGTCTCCCTTTATATACATGATGGTATGGGGAGCACAAGTCTGTGCTAGTGTTGTCTAATGCAAGATCAGTCCCAATGACAATGACTGGGTTTAAAGACACCAAAACACGTCTCTAGCTTAGAACACTAAATGTGAGTGTTATGTTTCAATGCTTCCTTAGGTTAATTCAATAAATTTTAACTGTTTATCTTGAATTAGGTTTCAATTTCAAGGCCGTACCACTGTCATTTGAAAACTTCTATATGCAGTTATATGAGAAAATAAATCTTTGTCTTTGATGAAAGTTTACATTAATTGAGGGATAGAGAACACACAATCAACGCAACAACCAAAGAATGAAATCTTTTACTAATACATGTCCTAAATGCACTTAATCTTCCTTTAACAACATTTTTTTTTTAATTTCATTTCTCATGCCTATGATGATGCAATTCTAGCTTCTCAATAATGCTACTAATGCAATATTTTCACTTAAGTAAACTAGAATGATGTTCTTTTCTAAAAGTCAAAATGAATCTTTCACATAAAGCACTTTAATGAAAATTTTCACAATTCCGAACAAACAAGCATTGATCAAATCCAAAGCATGATAAATGAAACTAAAAGAAACTTCTTCCTTGAATCGAACAAACCAAACAGATAAATGCTTCAATTGACAAACCAATAAATGTAATCTATGCCCGGAAAGAGAAAAGAGACACTCGAAATAAGAGAACAAACGAGATTCTTTCACTCATTCAATTGCAAATGAAGCAGTGAAGATGTTGTGACTGAAATATGGATTGAATGAAGTAGAAAATTAGAAACTTGGCAAAATGAGTAAACAAAAAAATGAAAGATAATTGACCTAGATGGCCTAGGGTCATAGAAACCATCCAAAAAACTCAAAAAATCAAGCAATGAAACTTCAAGCCAATCAATCAATCAAACCCAACAAACAAAGAATTGTAGTCACTTCTTGGCAGAAGAAGAGAGTCTAAGGGTTAAGACACACTAGCACTAGAATGGGAGAAACTCTGATTTTTCTTAACTCAGAAACTGACACGACCTTTTGGATGAAACTAGGGCTGAAAGGGGTTTGATACGACTGTCAGGCTAAAACTAGCACTGATTGGCATGACTGTTTGGCTGAAACTAGTGTTGATCGGGGATCAACATGAATGTTTGGCTAAAACTAGCACTGATTGAGGGGTTCAAAGAAAAAAATAAAAAAGAACTTCACACAGGGCCAGGCTTAACACATCAGAGGGTGGGGTAATGTTTGTATGCCTTCAAACAGGTCAATACAGATCCAAAAGACCATAAATAAACAAACTAGGCACATAAGTAGAAAAACAGAGTGATGAAAAGGAGATGTAGTTCCCTAGTGGAGTCACCAATTTGTGGTGTAGGAATATCCTCTCTGTGGATAAAGACGATCCCTCTAGCCCAAGAGAGTGGGTCTATCCACAAAAAATACAATATAATGTAAAGTTCCTTAGATTAGAATCGAATAAGAGGGCCTACCTCTTATAACGCTAATCCACTTGATGGTGATCCTGCTTCCTTGCTCCAGCTTCCTTTCGTTCCTTCCGTTCAAGTACCTGAAACAAACATGCAAGAAACAATAGCAAATGTGATAACATAAAATCAAATCCAATCTGCTTAAAAGGTCGAGTTCTAAGCTATAAAATGTAATATTACATCCAATATAGGAAATAAACCATTAGTTATATTAAAATAAACTTCAAAGAGAAATACAATCGAAGCCTTGATGTTGGAGATCTCCTTTGCGGTATCCAAGTCCCGCTACATGCCTTTTCAACACTCTTTTCCTCCTATAGATTGACATGAAATGGCTTCCAAGCTCTAACTCTCTCTCCTCATGCTTTAGCTACCAAAGACTAGTCTTTTGTCATCTAAGACTAATCTTCTTCTATCAAAAGCTAAAGATTTTAGAATTTTGCAACTGGTTCCATCTCTCCACCACTTTCACTATGTGTTGTATTGTAACCAAAAAGGGTAAGAGGAAGTGGTTTATATAGGGAGAGGATGATAAGAATGAGATCCACGCAAGGGGGAAGAAGGTCTTATCTCCTTGGGAAGGTCCACTTTTAAGGGGGAAAGAACCTTATATGGAGTTCTCGACCTTTATCCAACCAAACGAACATCCAACATATCGCCACTAGAAGTTTCTAGACGTGAAACTCTATTTCCTTTAATAAAAACAGTCTAGAAGTAGATCAGTGTGGGTACTGGGATAACAGTAGCACTGATTGGTGTGGGTCATAGTGTAAAACTCTACCATCGATACAGGTGAGACACTGGGAAAAAGTGATGATCTTAAAAATTGGGTTTTAAGAAGGATTCTCTGGAAATGTTATGAAGGGATTGGGGACTACTTTCTTCAAACTTCAAGGTATTCAAGATCGTAGGTTTCATGGTGAAAGTATAACACAATATTCACTACTAGGATTCTCCAAGATTAGGAATAGGGAGTTACAGGAGTGTGAAAAATTACTATGTAATGGACCTGGCCCAAAATATATATAAATTCCTCCTTAAATTCTCTTGATTTACTCTAACCCCTCTTCCACCATGAGTTATCCTTTCTATAACCCCTACGAGGGCCTTGCTAGTGACCTTATAGACATGCCCAAAATGCAAAATTACGTGCTCAAAATTCTCCCTCAAATATGGCCTGCAAACTCACTCAATATTCTAGCAAAACTCTAGGGGAGATTCCCATTAAATTATGGAAACTGGATCTGCCATGTAGCTATCTCTCCCAAGGAGTGCGATTTCTACTTTTGCATGCAATCCAATACCAAATGGGATGAATTTTTCACTGCAATTTCCTCTGGAACAACCCTGCAATGATGGAGATGGAATCCCCTAGAGTGGCACTCGAAGTCCACTAAAGAAGGAGGTGAGGTCCCTTCCCAATAACCTCTGTGCTAAACAACACAAGTTGACTTGGACAAGCGATGAGGCCCATCAATGGGTAAATTATATAGACCTTAATGCCACTCTCCGGATTACTAAAATCAACTTTTCTCACATTTCTTTACATGTTTTGTTATATTTTTCTTTATGAGAAGGGTAAAGATGATCTGTAATGTCTTGTGGTCTAATGTGCATTGACTGCAGGTTTTTGAGAAAATTTTGGCTAATTAAAGTGTAGGAACTTGAAGTAGACGAGTAAGAGGGATTTTAGGAGATTGGATCTCCCTCCTTAACTCCTCACTCACTCGAAGATTCCTCCACTAGATTTCATCAGCTCAAAGTTACAAGTAACCAAGCCATTAAGATCATTGGCAACCAAGCCAATGATAGTTGAAGACCAAATGATCTCGAGTTTGGGAGCCAAGCCTCCAAAAATTTAAGGAAGTTGTTGGTAACTTTAGTTGTATAAATAAGAAGGCCTAGAGCCTCATTAGGATTCGACTTTTTTTATTGTAGCTAAGAGGCATTTTCTAGCTAAGACATTGTGACTGATTACTCTTATATATTTTTGATATTTTAATGAAAATGAGAATCATTCCCTTGATCCAGCACTGATTTGACTCAGAGGGCTAAAGCTCTTGGATTAGGGCCCAACCCTAGTAGTAGAGGTTCCTCTTTTTGTACATGTATGCTTAGATTACATTCATAGTAAGCTACTGAAGTAATTTAGGTTTTGTTAATTTGGAGATATTTGGATGATTAATTAGTTTTCTTCCATTTATGGATAGCTAGATCAGCGGTATCATAGTGACAGAAGACACTCCAGAAAATATGGTGATAGTGGCTTTCACCTCATCTACCTTATTGGATCATGACTTGAGGGTTCTATTCATCCAGACCAAAAACATATTTCTTACTTTGCTGCATAATCTAGGGTTTGTTGATGAGTAGGTCATTGTCTTTGAGTTTCTTAGGATGAATTACCATTTTCATTTTTGATCTCTTAAGTTTTTCATTTGTTTCAAAGCACTTCCATTCATGAACTTAGCCACTAGATGGTAATAACTCTGTTTTCTTCCATTTAATAAATCTTTCCCATGTATAGATGAATTTGTGCATAAATGCAGACAAGAATTTATGTTGTTGTAGGAGCTTCTAAATTGTAGGGAGACCTCATCTCATTTTCCTCATCCAAGCCTTATCCACCCATGTTTCCAAAGTCCACTAAACCCTAAATTCGAATTCTTGTTTTGTAACGAAAATTGCCATCTACATTGAGAAAATCCAACGATCTTGAAGAATTTGATTGAGCCTTGGATAGTGTTCACCTCCCCCATGCTTTATTCCCCCATCATATAAATTTCCCACACTTCATTTCATCTTCCCTACCATCTCCTAAGATTTAAGCTTGTTTCCTATAGTAAAACAGGGAATCCTGTAGTAGAACTAGGACATCGCATAGTAGTACTATAGGAAACCCTATAGTAGCCTGTTTTGAGCCTGTATTTAGAAAAAATGTCATTTAATCTTAGATTATGCCTCCACTTGACTTCCATACCCTTAAGAATAGTCTAGACCTCTTCCTCCATGCCTATCTCCCTTGCCAAAGAACAAATGAAGATTAACATTTTCATTTGCATTCATAAAACGAAAACATCAAAAAAGAGATTTTTCTACAATTTCTAAATTAGCGCATGCATGCAACACTTGTAATACTCCCTATATCAGATTCCATGCTTAGTTAGTTTAGATCATATCATGTTCTAAATAAGGTTAAGCTAGGTTTCGTTTTCAAGAAAAATGTGTCAACGAGTAGAAAAAGGATTTCATGTCACTTTACAAGCATCTTCCAATTCAGTCTTTCATTCGTTAAAGTAGGAAACATTTCTTTTCTTTAATTAAGGATAATTTTCCCTTCTCCATTTTGTAGTCAGACTTCTTCGAGGTAATAGAGAACTGGTTAGAGAAACCCTAGTGGTCTATCGACCTAGTTGAAAAGAGACAAGAGTAGACCATTACATCTGTTTGTGTATACAACATTGTCACCTCCAAGTTTGTACAAACTCTAGGTTGATGAAGTAAAGTTGGTAGCCCTAGGAGTTGCAACATTCTTGCTACAATACTGGCTCTCATCACCAAGAAACACACGTGAATTGGGATTTAGATTTGAAAAATTGGAAAAATTTCCCAAAATGGAGGCCTCATCTTCTCTTAATAATCAGTTCTCCTCCTTCCTCCTTGTGGGCTCCCAATCCAACCTCCTTCTCTCTCCTTTTTACCTCCAATTCGAATTCTTTAAGGAAATTCAAATTCTCTCTTAGAGTGGCCCCCAAATTCCACTTTGTGATGGATTTTTCCTTTTAGCTCTCATGTTTGCATCCTCCTTGTTATAGGCCATTTTGTCGCATCAGGTCAATAGGTTTATAAAACAGATCAATCATCATTCGTGAACATGTTTTCATCATCCCTACACAACACCCTAAGCATGAACTTTCCAAATAATTTAGTTTCTAGGTCTAACTACCAAAAATTAGATCTTTTAAGCCCCAAAACACCCTACCCCTTCAGATACCCACATTTAGTGTTGGTTTCTCCCTTCTACACCAGTGCTAATTAGAAGTAGCTTTCTCCTTGTTGGGGGTGCGATGATTTTATAAATTCGAGAAAATTAAAAATATTTCTGAAGCTTCCTCTTCCAGAAGCTTCCTGGAGTTGTTTTAACCATTTACCTTGAATAAGAAGCTCAAGTCGTATTTGATCCTACCTTAGAGACTTCACCTCTTATCCCTTGAGCACATCCTCCCATAATAAGTGGATCTCAAGCTCATTATGGTAAATCCTAAACTACCATCCCTCTCCTATAAATTTACTGCCATCTACAAAATCAGGGTTGCAAGACTAATCATGCCCTCATGCTACTGCCTTGAATATAAGAGAGTCATCATCTTCATGCATTAGGGTGACATTGAGGTGTTCTTTGTGACAAGGAAGGACAAGTCAACTTGGCTAGATATCTACAATATCAACTAGTTTTTTTGGTTGTAAACTCTCTCCTATTTTTATTAATACCAAGATGATCATATTTTCCTCTATGTGTTATGTTATATTTACATTCATGTATTTCAATGCCTCATTGATTCACTGAATAGAGTAATTGAATTATGCTACAAAGGTGTTGTGGATATTTGGATTGTTTTGGTTGTATTTGTAGGTCCTAATTATATCAATAAGAGTTACGATTGGAGCTTACAATCCATGAGGAAATTAAATCTTGCGATGGATTCCATGTAAGCCTCTTTCCCATTCTTCAATTTTTCCGAGGGAAACTCTATATTATTTTATTTTTGTTGTTCTAGACTAGTCTACTAGGTATAGGGAAGATACTTTTGTCCACAATTGTAAATTTCGAATAACACTCCCCATTTCTTCCAAGATTTAATTTGATGCCACACACTTTCCCTCCCTATGTTTTTGTCCTAATATTTTTTTCATCAAAGTTACAAAATTTTAGAATTTACTTTAGTAGAATTTTATTTAGAGAGAATATTACAGTCCTCCCCTCCTAAATGTTACTTATCCTCAAGAAATTACAATTCTGGGTGTTGTAATGTACACTCCCCCCCCCCCAACACAATGTGGCATCCTCCTTAGGAAGATACTTCCATAGAACCAAAAAATCCTTGATGATTATGATACAAAGTTTCCTCTTCCTAGTTTCTAAGATTTCCTTGGGTACCAAAATCAGGTGCCCCTCATCATCCATAGGGGTCAAGAGACATGAAATATGTTGCATACCTTTCTCCTAGGTGGAAGCTCCATCTTATACACTACCTCCCCAAATCATCTGGTTACCCTGAAAGGTCCATAAAAACATGGCTTGAGATTATTTGCATCCTTCTGCATAAGAGTGGACTACCTGTACAGTTGGAGTCTCAAAAAGACTAAATCCCCAACCTCAAAGTGCCTCTCTACTCTTCCCCTATCTGCATATAGATATGTTGGCTTTAGGATGTCTACAAGTTATTCTTAAGATCCCTAAAGATATATTGCCTCTCCTGTATCTAATATTTGGCTCCTGGGGTCCTACTATCTATAAAAGTCATGTCAGAAAAATTTAGTGCATCATAAACATACAAGGAATGAAATGGAGACATACCAAAAAACATGTGATATGTGGTGTTATAACATAATCTCCAAGGTGCAACCACTTCACCCATGCATGCTGCTGCCCCATCACATAGTTACACAAGTATTCCTCCAACCACTTGTTCACTATCTCTATCTAACCATCCTTCTGAGGGTGATTGTTAGTGATAGGACTGAGCTCCTTCCCAACATCCAAAACAACTCCTGCCAAAAACCTCCCATGAATATATTGTCCCTATAATTAACAATGGTCTTAGGGAGACCACGTAGTCTAAACACCTCTCAAAAAAATAACTTGGTCAACTGTGAAGCTAAATACCGAGTAGGAATGACAAATAAGTGGGCGAATTTAGTTAGCAAGTCAATTACCACATAAATAAAATCCTTCCCCTATGATGTTTGTAAGCCCATAATGAATTCCATCGAGATACTCTCCCATTTCCTCTCAGGAATAGGTAGTGGCTACAATAGGCTGGCCAAGTTTGTCTACTCCCCTTTGTTTCTTTGACAAGTATCACACTCCTGAACATGCCTCAATACGTCCTCCTTGAGGCCCCTGCACGTGAATTTCTCTCTAATGACCTTTTATTTCTTAAGGAACCCATGATGCCTTGCCAAAGGTGAATCATGTGTAGCCTACGTGATCTTCTCCCTCAATTGGGAGCCTGATACCAAATAAAACCTATCCTTGTAGTAGATCACCTTTTTCATCACCCTGTAGTAGTCATCCCCTGCTATGCCATCAAGGATCTCACATGCATGTCAATCCTTGGAGTACTCAACCAATAACTTTGCCCTCCAATCTTGAGCGATGCTCATGAGAAAGAGTGTCGTAGGCCTCCTAGATAATGCATCCGCTACACATTTTGCTTACTCTTCACATATTCTATGTGGAAGTCATATGCCTAAATTTTACTAACCCATTTCTGACGCCTCTCCTGTAACTATTTTTTCTCTAAGAAGAACCAAAGACTTTTACATTCAATATTCACCTTAAACCCATTTCCCACCAAATAATGTCTGAATTTGGCTAGTGCGTTCATGATGGAAAATATTTCCTTGTTTCAAATGGATTATAATCTCTTGTGTTCTTGTATCTTCTGACTCTCAAAAGAAATTAAGTGTCCTCCCTACATAAGTACTACCTCAATGCCCTCTCCAAAGGCATCACACTCCAAGATGAAGGGCTGAGAAAAATCTGGTAAAGCTAATACTAGGAAGTTGCTCATGACCTTCTTGAGGTGCTCAAAAAGCCTCCTGTGCCACTTCTGTCCACACAAATTCCCCTTTCTCAGTCAAATCTATAAGGGGCTCTTCGAGCTATGAAAATCCAATAAGTACATATTCCCAATAATCCCCGCAACTCCATCACATTCCCGGGCGTAGGCTAATCCAAGATGGCCCTAATCTTCTCCTAGTGAACTTAGACCCTATCCTCTCCAATGACATGGCCAAGATACAAAATATCTGTTAGTCCAAATTCACACTTGGACATCTTTGCATATAGTTTTTGCTCATCTAAGATGCAAAACACCTACTCCAAGTGTTGTAGATTCTCCTCCCATGCCCTGCTATAGATCAGAATGTCATCAAAGAAAACCATGCCATATTTGTGAAGTTTCTTATGGAACATATAGTTCATGCAAGACTGGAAGGCATTTGGGCCATTGATTAGACCAAAGGGAATCACCAAGAACTCAAAATTCCCATAGTGGCACCTAAATGTCGTCTTCATGATATCTTTCCCCCTCACCCAAATCTAATGGCACTCGAGGCATAAATATCTCTTAGAGAAGTAATTGGCTCCTCTAAGCTCATCCATCAACTCATCTATGCAAAAAATTGGGTATTGATTCTTTAAGGTCTTCTTTTTTATGGAACTATAGTTAATGCACATGCAGAGGGTCCCATCCTTCTTCTTAACCAACACTATAGATGAAACAAAGGGGCTAAAACTAGGCCTAATGTGCCCCAAATACAACAAATCCTATATGGTCTGCTCAATCTCATTCCAGTAAGCCTTGAGATGTTTGTATGGCATAGTCATATGTGCACGTACACCATCTTATAGCTCAATCATGTACTCAAACCCTTTGTCTGGTGGGAGCCCTGGAGGAATGTATCCAAAAATCATTGTGTACCTATCTAATATTGCTTGAATATCAAGGTGTGGTAGTCATAGCTGAGTGCCTACCTTCAAGACTTTGAGCTCCACAACCCAATCTATATCACCATGTCATAGATTTTCCTCCATCATGTGCACTGAAATTATTTGAGGTGGATACAAATGCATACCGCTTAATACCACTAGCTTCCCATCTAATCCTATGAACTCCATCTCCAACCTCCTTCAGACTGTGGTGACACGCCCAAAGGAGTAGATCTATTGAATGCCCATCAACACATTGGTTTATCGAACATAAACTATAAAGAAGTGATTGGTCACTAAGTAGTTCCCCATAGTCATAGTCATGCTAGGGATGTATCTCATATACTTCATGGTCCTGTCTCTAGGCACTAGGACTGAAATTCCCTCAAAAGCCTTGATGTGTATCTCTCTCTGCTCCACCATCTGGCCATCATTGAAATTGTGGGTAGCCCCAATGTCCACCAACACCGATACACATTGTCCTTGCACCGTGCCTCTAATCCTCAATGTATGGTATTTTGACATTCCCTGAAGTGAGGAAATAACTCCCCCTATGGCAAATAAAGGACCTCCATTAAGAGGGGGAGGTGGACCTCCTCCTCCAGTAGTTAGTGGTTCACTATCACCTCCCTCTACCTCATGCTCTACATCACCCTCCAAATCACTATCTAAGAACACCTCTATGTAATTTTCATTTCCTTTGCTAAACCTGTGCCTTGGTTCTTATGGTTCCTGACATGTTAAACACAACTTACTCCTTTGGAGGTATCTCCTTGTGTCATCGTCCAACTACCCACACCCTGACACCTACCTCTATGGCAAGGGTCCAGTGTCTCTACCTCTCGGTGGAAAGGTGGGTCTTGTGGGTACTAGTTCTCTAGCCTTGGCGATTACACCCCACAAGTATTGTGTTATGCTCACTATATCTTGGAGAATAGTAGGTTTGTTTGATCTCACTAGCCCATGAGAGGGCTCAAGTAAGCCCTCCACAAATAGGACAAATCTCTTGGCCTCTGATAGATATGGTGCCATGACTAACACCCTCAAGAATTCTGCTATGTACTACTCGATGTTGCCTATCTGCTTGAGATGGGTCAACTCTCTAAACTTTGCCTCAGGGTCTCTGAGGTCAAAACGCATCAACGCCCTCCTAGTGAAGTCCTCATAAGAGGTTACACCATCATGCCCTAATGTAGATAACCCATGACACCACTAGTCGTGAGCTTCTCCCTCCAAGTGCAAAGTAGCTACCTTAATTGCTTCCACTTTTATCATCTGGTTAAGGTGAAAACAAGTGTTTAGTTTTTCCACCCATGCCCTAGCGGTGCATTTAGAGGAACCATCAAAAGTAGGAAGGAATAAACTACCAACTGTGTGTTGCAAATAACAATTATGCATAGATGTCTTGTTGTTCCTTTTTCCTTTATTGCCATGCTTGATTTGGAAAAAGTATCGAAAGGTTATAACATCATTTGGAAATAATCCCTTAAGGGAATCTCACCCATATCTGTCTACCCTCCAGTTGCTGTAGTTAGAAACATGGGAATAATAGACCTGAGTGGTCCACTATAAGTGTGGGGATGACTCCAGGGGTTGGTACTATTATCATGATGAGACGTGCTTCAGACCTCTCTTGTAATGAACTCCCCATGGCTTCCCTTGTTATGATTATGTTGTCTCATCTCAATGAACTTCTCCCTTTTCCCCTATGCCATCTCCCTATGCCCTTGTGCCACCTCATTCAGAACCTTCAAAAGGATCTTGAAGGATGCATCATCTCTACTGGTATCCCCCATATTTATCTCTTCTATCTCCTGCTCAGGAACCTCCAGATCGTGGCTAATTTTCAATTCATGTTCTCTACTCCTGTATCTCTGCCCTTGATAGGTTACGTTCTGCTTGTCTTCTGGGGTCATAGAAAATGTTTTTTCCTACATAAGGCTAGATCATGACTCTGATACCACTTTAATATCCCAAATTGAAATTTATAGCAATAACAAAGACATAAACAAGGGAGAAACAATAATAAAAAAAATCCTGTCATGCACATCAAAATACACAAGAAATGGGCTAAAAAACTGAGCCATTTTTATCATATTGATGGAATGGAGTATAATAGGTATAAATAAATGAACATGGGCTTGCTACACCATGAAAATCAAAATCTAGGTGGAATCTAGGTTACCCAAGTGCTGAATAGGCTTTAATCCACGATCTACGCTGGCCCATAATTTTATTGTTGTTACTACTAAGTGAGAGATATAATTTCCACCCTCCAAAATTCTTTGAAATTTTTGAAACTTTAGCATGGGAAAACTATTTAAGAGAGCTCTCAAAATTCCCCAATGGGCCTGCCCCAAAATCTCTGTAAATTCCTTTGTAAATTCTCCCTATTTTCTCCAACCCCTCTTCCACCATGAGTTATCCTTGCTCTAACCCCTGTGTGGGCCTCTCCAGTGACCTTCTGCGCATTCCTAGAATGCACAATTATGCCTTCAAAATTCTTCCCCAAAATATGGCCTACAAACCCCCTCAATATTCTAGTGAAAACTCCAGGGGAGAATCCCCTCAAATTCTAGAAACTCGATCTACCCTATAGCTATTTGTCCCAAGGAGTGTGAGTTATTCTTCTGCACCTAGTCCACTCACAAATGGGATGAATTTTTCCTCACAATTTCCTCTAGAACAACCTTGCAATGATTGAGATGAACTCTCCTATAGTGGCACTCGAAGTCTAGTGAAGAACCGAGGTGAGATTCCCGCCCGAGGATCTTTGTGCTAAGAAACACTAGTTGACTTGGCCGAGTAGCACAAGTGGACTGGGGTTCAGATTTTAAAAATTGGCAAAAAACCTCAAAATAGATGCCTTACCTTCTATTTATAATAATTTCTCCTCCTTCCTCCTTGTGGGCTCCAAATCCATCGTCCTCTCTCCTTTTTCCCTCTACGTGAAATTCTTTAAGGGAATTCAAATTTCCTCTTGGAATGGCCCCCAAATTCCATTTGCGATGGATTTTTCCTTTTGTCTCTCATGCTTTAAACCTCCCTTTTTATTTCAAAACTTAATTTGATGCCACACACCCACTTTCCCTAAGTTTTTGGCCCAAAATTAGTCTTCATTAAAATTGCAAAATTTCAGAATTAACCTTAGTAGAATTTTATTTAGAGGGAATATTACAAAGGTTGTAAATATTGAAGAAGGTATTGACAGTGAACTAGACAATTGAGAATTCATAACCAAATAGGGCTTAGGGAACCAAAGAAAAAAAAATCATCTTTACATTATACAAAAGTGGATAGATGCCAATGAACAAATCCCAAATATTAGAGTTATAAAATAGGAAAATATGTTCAAAGTGATTATACAAATGAATATATGGGATATCAATTCATTTATCCTCTCACTATGTCAACCTCTTCCTCTAATAAAATATAAATGCCACCTCCAGACCCTGTTAACATTACATAAAATCATACATTTCAACTCAATGACTCATACCCTATCTCTAGTGGACACAAATACCCTAAGAACATAGAAATAACATTCTCAAAGAAGGTGCATGACTAGGAGACCCATTGTCTTATTGAACCTAGTTATGGCTACTAGTATAGACTTTTATGGTGATATTAGATTAGATAAAAATAGTATATGCTGGTATATTTCTTTCACAAAGATTTTTTGATCTCTCTTTAAGACATGAATACAATTTCATGATGCAATAATTGCTATGTAGATCTAGATATGGATCAAATAATGTCTTCAAAAGATATTATGTTGCCTCATGACAAGGGATTACTCATGAACTTGTAAGAGAAAGGTAAAAAAAATGAAGATTACTCACTTACAAGTTTTCATTAACAAAATATAAGAACTTTGATGGATGCACATGTAATTCAAAGTTTCTAAACCAATCAATAAGCATGATTCTAAAATGATTATAATTTTCTTATGCCAAAGCTAGCAATCATCTAGTTTTACTCATTGCTCATGCTCTTTAAGGAAAGGAAATATGTAAAGTTTATAGACCCAACCTTGATTTGTTGTTTCACTAAACTATACATAGTTTAAAGATTCTTGCTTCTCATTAATCAAATGATACTCATTAATTGAACTTAGAACAATAAACATAATGAATCTCTTACTAACTATTGAATTGGAAATCATAAATGTAACTTGACAAAAAATAGACAAAAAATTTAGGGAAATTCTTACGACGAAACCCCCACAAGGGAAAAACCAAAGAAAAAATATCTTTATTTCTAATTGAGCATATATAAAATTACATTAGTATAAAAATATAGCCAAACTTATCTCATTATCCCAAAACCTTTTCCCTTGAAATTTTTGCTTGCTAGACTCGTTTTTTGTACCCACTGCACATTTCAACTAAGAAAAGTATGCAATTTGCTGCAACAATTAATGTTGTATGACCCTCTCTTTTATTTGCCTAAAATTATATATTTTTGTGCGTAAAAAGTCCAATCGAGTACAATAATCAATTTTGTACAATTTTCCTTGGAAAATGTGCTTGAATGTTGTTGTATGGCCTAGTCTTGTATGATTTTCCCTTGGGATGCATGCTTCCCTCCTTGAAGTTTGCGCTCTTCATTTCTAACTTTATATTCCTCTCATCTATTTTCCCTCTTCATTCAATGAAGTCATGAATTCCCTCTCTCTCTCGCTCTCTCATGTGAATCTCTCAGACTAATGTATTTATCTCTAAAAGGTATTTTTATACTTTTTCTCCCAATGACCTAACCTTAACTTCTCTAACCAATTTTTCAATGGCTTAGATTACATTAGATCTAGGGATAACATTTAGTCTCACATTAAATAAACTTTATTTAATTTTCTCTTTAAATTCACTTTTAAGTCATTAATTACAAAAGTCACTTTTTATAATATAAAGCACAAAAACTCACTTTTATAATATAAAATCACTTTATATTAAAAATTTCACTTCCTAGAGAGAAACATTTAATAAACCCCCGTAATATACATCAAAATATGGAATAAGGCCTCCTAAGATACAATTTCTCGACACTCCCTCTTAGCGAGGGGTACTTTTGACATGTTCCTCACTAGGATCACTTTGCAAACCCACCACACTGTTTGCCATAGAAAATCCCTCTAACTTTGGACTTTGGTTTTGCTACCTGTCTTGGTCCTTTAACAAGAGAATTTTTCCAACCTCTAATACTCTCCTAAGGATTATAAAACAATGTCATCCCATACCAACTAGACCTCATGTTGGTACTAGAATAAGATTTTCGCTCACTTCCCTCGGCATCCTACTCTCTCTCTGTCTCTGACACTATTTGGAATCTAATATCCAACCGGATACTCCACACATAGATTGTCCCCACACTGCTTACACCATGTATCTCTGATCACCAAGTAATACCACCTCGATTGTATGCACTCCCACTAGATAGATAAATACATGTACTTTCTTAATAATTGTTATGTATCCATCATCTTCCAGAGATGATACTAACAACAAGTTCTTCTTCTACCCTGGAAAAATAAACACCTCATCCACTTCTAGTAGTTCACAAAAATTAGTTGGAACATCACTTGTCTAATTCCCCTCACTACATGAACTATTTCCACTCCATTTTTTATAGTGACTTGGACCTGTCTCTAAAATACATAGGAATACAACCCATATTCTTGTCATGTGTTGAGATGACCCATTGTTAATGATCCATTTCCTTTCATCCTCATACGCGGTACCACCCTTGCTTGAATCAAGGGAGAAAAGTGAGAATTCCTTCTCAAGCTTTTCTATAAATTCATTCACTATAGAGGAAGTTGCCACTGGACTTTCTCCCTCCTTCCCTTTCTTCTTATTTTGGAATTGTCTCGCATAATGAACATAATTGTTAAATTCATAACAATGGACCTTGTCATATCCTTCTCTTCCCCACTTCCCTTCTTATTCTTTTTTCCTTTTCTCTTTCCTATAAGAGAAATATTCTCTTCTTCATCCTTATTCTTCTAAGTTTCCTCATTGTTGTTACTTCTAATTTAATTTTATATAAAATCATCCCATAATCTTTCGCATGAGGTAATATTCTCTCATGTAATGATACCCTCAACCAAAACTTCCCAACTCTTAGGAAGACCACTTAAGGCAGTCCTAACTAACTTTGTAGGTGGTATAGTCTTACCTATGGCAACTAACTCATCCTTGACCTGAATGATTTTGATAAGTTATGAAGTAAAATTGTCAGTCTTGGTCATTTTTATTGTTTTTAGTTTCTCTCTTAAAACTAATTTCCTATTTTCATTTAAGCTCTATTACATGTTAATTAATGGTTCCAAAATCTCGAAAGCATACTTCTTTTCTTTCACATGAGGAATGACATGATCCTTAATGCCATAAAGGATAAATATTTTTTCCGTGGTATTCTTCTTCTTGAAGTCTACCAATAATGTAGCATCTGTAGGTGTGGTCACCTCCTTCTCTATTGTTTCCCACACCTCATTCTCATCAAGCATAAAGACTATTCTCTCCCTCCACGAACTAAATTTATCAATCCCTTTTAATCTGTGTTCAACTCTCAAACCTGAAGCCATGAATGTACTCAATTAACAATTAACTCAATAAAAACTTATTTCCCTTCTGCTCAAGTAACACCCCACTACTTTGTGTCTTTCTTTTTTCTTGTCACTTCTTTGTTTTTCCATCCTTCGAATGGCTCTGATACCATGTAAATTTTATAGACCCAACCTTGCCTTGTTATTTCACTAAGTTATACATAGTTTAATGATTCATGCTATTGATTGATTAAATGATGCTCATTAATTGAACTTAGAATAGTAAACATAATGAATCTCTTACTAACTGCTAAATTATAAATCATAAATGTAACTTCACAAAAAATAGATACAAAATTTTGAAAAAAACCTAAGGAGAACCCTCCATAGGCGAAAACATAGAGACATAGATCTCTATTTTTGCTTAAGCATATAGAAAATTATAGTTGTATAAAAATACAATCAAACTTATCTCATTATCCAAGAAAATTTTCCTTGAAATTTATGCCTTCTAGACTAGTTTTTCCCACTTCATATTTCAACTCATAAAATTACACAATCTTCTACATCAATTAATGCTAGATGGAGCTATCTTTTTCTATGTTTGAAATCCTCAATTTTTGTGCCTGAAAAGAACAATTTAGTACAATAATTAATGCTATACAATTTATCCTTAGAAAATGTGCTTGAATGTTGTTGTATGACTTCATGTTGTATGGTTCTACCTTGGGATGCATGCTTCCATCCTTTAAGTTTTTTTTCCTTCTTTTCTAACCTTCTCTTCCTCTTATCTCTTCTCTCTCTTCATTTAATTAACTCATGAAAACTCTCTCTCTCTCTCTCTCTCTCTCCTCATGTGAATCTCTCACACTGAGGTCTTTCTATCTACATTTTGTTTTTTATACTTTTTCTCTTAATGACCTAACCCTAACTTCTCTAACCACTTTTTCATTGGCTTAGACTAGATTATATCTAGGGATAGCCTTTAATCTCATATTTAATACACTTTATTTAATTTTCTTTTTGAATTCACTTTTAAGTAATTAATTACAAAAAGTCACTTTTTATAATATAAAGTACAAAAAGTCATTTTTATAATATAAAATCACTTTATATTAATAATTTAATTTCCCTGAGAGACAACTTTAATGTCCCACCCATGATAGACATCAAAACATGGAAGAAGACCTCCGGAGCTACAATTTCTCAACAAAAGAAAAAGTAGTTCTTCAAATTTCACTAGCCTTTCAAGAAAAGATTTTCAATTAAAAAATAGACCAGCCCAAGGAAAACAAGTAGATACTATATTTGTGGAAAGTTAGGTCACTAGGTTAATAATTTTCCTTATAAGAATTCAAATAAAGGTATCAAGATAATATAACTGTTCTTTTTACATATCTTTCCACCATATGTCGATGTTTTGTTTACTATGACCCAAAATTTGCATGTAATAATTACTATTTTTATTTTGACTCTTCTATTGAACCACTTCCCTTGCAAATTTCACCTCAAATCTTGATCTAGTTGTTGAATTCTTATGTATCAATGTGTTAATGTTTTATTTTGATGGCATTTCCTCTAAATTATGAAACCCCATTGAAAATTAGCCAAGACACTTGTTTGGGATGTTCGTAGACAAAGATGTCTCTCTGCTAAAATTGACAATCTTTCTTCCCAGTGCCCCTCCCAAAATCATAATGGTTTCCTTATATTTTTTTCCCATTGTTTGCTTCCTGATCATTATTACTCCCCCTTGAATAAACTATGCATTCTTCTTCTATCCACCATTTCATCCCCAAATACTCCAAATATTCATTTACAAAGTATAGCTTATTACATGAAAACCAACATAAAAACAAAATAAGAAAAACCAACACCATACAAGCCAAATGCAGCAAGAAATGAAAGAAAATAGATCTACATTTAGAATGTCTACAAAAGAGATTATTAAAGATAAAGAGGGTTTTCAAGTTTTTTAGTTAGAGGAAGAAGCATTATTAAATGAAGAATAGGCACAAACACTTTCTAATGTGGATTATTGATGTAGGGAAATTTGATTTTTCCTGCAACTCAACTATGCACTAAAAGAATTAGCACTTCGCTATTTCTCTTATAATCATTCACAGATATTTGTCAGGACTCTTGTACAATAATAAATAATCATCCACATTTGGATATCCATGTATTCATGCATAAACACACAAAAGCAAAGAAAAATAATTAATGAATTCTTCTTCTCATTAATAAACACTAGAACTATATATACATGATAAAAATCCTAATCTATTCTCCTCTAGCCAAATTCTGCATTCATTTTGGCCATTCTCTCCTTTCATCTCCGTGGCCCAATTTACTACTCATTTAGGCATTAGTTTTTCCCTTAGGCTTACATTGACTAAATACAACTTGAGAAGAAAAATAGATTTTCCTAGATCCCTTAATCACTCGATGTATTCCCTAAATCTCTCATGATTTATTCACTAAAACTATCATGATTTATTCCATAAATATCTCATGATTTTCAATGCAACTTTTCTTTTTCCTTATGGAAAAATTATCTCCTATCCATAACTTTTCTAAAACTATTTTATAATAATTAAAAGAAACTTACAATATTTACAATTAAAGAATTAGAATTCCTTTATAATATTGAAGCCCCATGTTGGAGATTTTCTTTAAAAAAGGCTTAATGGCTTGGAAGCTCTAATTTTCCTGCATTAGACTCCCAAGGTAGAAAAAATTCATGACATCCTGGTCATGTGCCATTAATGCCTCATTCCTCATGGATCCCAAAATTTGTATAGTAACTGATCACCTACTTCTTCATGTTGTTGCTATGTTTTTGTTATCGTTGCCTTCTTTAACCTTCTAGGTTTCGAAACTTTATGTTGTATTTGTCCACTCTCTTTGCTGATGCACTCTTGTATAGTCATTTTCCTCCTATAGTTGAACACTCTTCTTACATCAATGTGAAATTTATCATACACTTTAATCATTAGTATTCTCATCATGTCAATTTCCATGTCCAAATTTTCCTCTTATTATTAAATGTTACTATCACCACTCACTTGTAGTTGAATCTATGAATTTAAAAATTTATGACCTCAATGGTCATTTCATTGTTTTCATAGCTTCTTTTCTCACACTCTTCATCTTCATTCATATTTTCCAAACTGTTTAAAACACTTGCACATATTCTCCCTTACTATTCCACAACTAATAAACTATTGTCTTCTTCAAAACTATCAATTTTGACTTCATCTTTATTACTATCTTCAAAAAACATTCCATGCTTTATACATTCTTGCTGAAAATGAAATAAAATTTCATTTTTATGAGACAAACTTGTCCCACCTTCCATCATCTTATCTTCTTTTGTCTGCATCAATTGTTCTTGTCATCATCTCCCTTTACATCAATGGTGGTAATATCAGGCTCCTTCAACCATTTTTCTAACAATATGATTTCCTCCTTAAATTTCATAGGAATTGAATCTTAATGTTGCTCTTGATCGTATACTTGATCCTTCTTTTAGCTTTCTACATAAGCATAATTTCTCTTACTTTCTACACTAACATGTTCCAATAATTGTGCACCATCAATTGCATTTATCCAATGTGTATAATTTCTATTCTGACTACCTACGTGGAAAATGTTGTCTTATCTTCTTTCATAACAAAAATTTGCTTATGTTCTTCTCTTATGCCTTTGGAAAGCATATCTCCACTTTGTATGATAGTTTTAAATGACTGTCCAACTTTATCAACACCTGTAATCATACAAAAATTAGTAGTTACAATCATAAGACCCTATGGTCTCATTTGATGACTCAGTGATCAATTCCTCATTCTGCTTTGAAATTTTCACAGAGTTTAGAAGATATTTTGTAGATATCTTCTCATCATCCTCATCATTATCCTCACCAAGTACTGGTCCCTGCTCTGGTTCACAAATGCACACATTCATCTTGGCTTCCTTGAGTTCTTCACTCCTACGCTGAATACTCAATCTATGTTTCAGATTTACCTACAACTTGTACCATCTGACTTTCTTCCATAACATCCATCCACATATTTGATCTTCAACTTCTTCTTGTAGTAGCTCCATAGGCACATTCAATTGTAACTTCAATGTAGTCATGTCTTTCTCAAATTCCTCATCCTTCATCTTCCTCATGCCAAATACTTTGGCATTCTCTTTCATTTACTTGTGACTTCTCCCTGAATCCTTGACATGACTATCAATAGTCATTGTCACTTATCTCATGAAATCTCCTTGTTCGCTTGTGAGATTTCCATTGCCCAATGTGACCCGCAAATCACCTCTGCAGTAGCAGACCTCTTTCTAGCTACAAACGCCACACCAAGATTCTCCACTGAGCTCAAAAAATTGGTATTATTGTTCCCCTCCTTTGGAACCCCTTTCGAGCACTCCTTTCTCTTCAGCTTTTTGCAGTCACTCTTTTTCCTCCATCACAACTACACTAGCTGTCACATTTTTCACCACATCCTCATTCTCAATCATTGCTACCTGTCATCAATATCCACAAATTATAAAAAACCCAAAATCAATTTACCTATCGTTGTCTTAATTTCATTCTATTTTTTTCTCCATACCGTTGCACAAAATTCTTCTGCTATCTCTAGATCTCTTACTTTGATAGTAATTGATACAGGAAAAATTGACTTTTCCTGCAACTCAACTATGCTCTAAACAAATTAGCACTTCGTTATTTCTCTTACAATCATTCACACAGATGTGTCAGGAATCTTGTACAATAATAAGTAATTATTCACATTTAGATATCCATGTATTTGAGCATAAACACACAAAATCAAAGCACACCAATTAATGAATTCCTCTTCTCATTAATAAACACCAAAATTGTATATACATATTAATAATCGTGATCTATTATCCTCTAGCCTAATTCTACATTCATTTTGGTCATTCTCTCCTTTCCTCTCCATGGGACGATTTCCCATTCATTTAGCCATTAGTTTTTCCCTTAGGCTTACATTGACTAAATACAACTCCCGAAGAAAAATAAATTTTCCTAGATCCCTAAATCACTCCTTGATTTACTTCTGAAAGCTCTCATGATTTATTCACTAAAGCTCTCATGATTTATTCCATAAATCTTTCATGATTTTCAACGCAACGTTTCTTTTTCCTTATGGAAAAAAATATCTCCTATCCATAACTTTTCTAAAATTATTTTATAATAATTAAAAGAAACTAACAATATTTACAATTAAGGAATTATAATTCCTTTATAATAGTTAAGCCCCACTTTGGAGATTTTCTTAAAAAAAGGCTTGATGGCTTGGAAGCTCTAATGCTCCTGCATTAATTATCTTGAAACCAAAACTCATGAGGTGTACAATGGGACAAGACAAGCCCTGATTCAATATGATTCCTTATACCAGTGATCTAATAATCACCCTATGAGTGACCTCAATTAATTAACTATTGAATGAAGGTATTATAGACTCATGTGCTGGTGTGTGTCTATGTGATTTTAGGCATCGGATTGATTAGCTTGCGAAATACACAGACACTGGAAATATGGAAAACAATAGGGAAACACAGTAAGCAAATACAAGAGCACAACAATTAATAAGGAGTTCACCCTATCCTCCAGGGCTACATCTCCGATCCAGCTTTCAGTGGTGGCCTACTTTTATTGTGTCTTTAAAGTAGAGAATTACAAAGAGGAGCTCAAATTGAGTCTCCTAAACAGAACAATGTTTGGTAGGGTGGTTCTTGGATTCCCCCAAGCCACTAGAGTACACAGACTCTTTTCCTTACCAGAACTTGACCTTTCTGGTCTTTAATGGGAGGAGCCCAATGTGGTGCTCGATTCCCGATAGATCCTCTCAGGGATTGCTCGATGTTGCCTTATGCTACAAGTCAGCTTGGCTCTCTGTCTTTCTGCTCTTTGCTTCATTGTCTCTTCCTTTCTCTATCTTTGTCTTCTTCTCTTCGCCTTTTTCTCTTGGTGTCTTTTCTTGGGTTTAAAGCCAATCGATCTCATGACTGTTTGCTTCCTCTTCTTCCTCCATTGGGTCACCTGCTGTTGCTCGCTTGGAATTCCCTGTCTTGGCGTCATCATCAACGACTCACAGGGAGTGGCCACTTGTCCTCTTGCGAACTGCGCCAGCTTTTCCTCATCGGTTCGGTTTTTTTTCCTGTTATGTTGTGGAATGAGTCATCTGCCAACTCGGCAGTCAAAATCATTTCTATTGCGGCTAAATCCCCTATCAAATCTGGTTCTTTCATTAGGCACGTTCTCAGCCATTATATCTGGAGCCCCCAGATCCAATGTCATTCACTCATTTCGCTTGGTTGACTTGCTCGATCGTTAGCGTGCGATGAATGATGGTTTTCTCTCTCCTCTGCCTACCACGCATCGATGCTGAGTGGAATCACTCATTTTTCTCCAAATCCACTTACTGCCCAAGGGTGCATATGATAAATACTGTTGGTTTTGGAGCATGGGTCCCGCCTCTAGCCTTTAGCGCTTTTCCCCACGGTTCTCCCAGCTTCCACGCGACCGAGCACGCGGGGTCCTTCCTTCTTAAGGGGTTTTGCCCAACGATGTGCACATTAGAAACAACCTCCTTTTCCCGATCCGGGCTTCCCAGGTGCCAGTTTCACCTCTTGCATAGTCTCCACGGGCCTTGGTTAGCGTGCTTTGATTGAGGTCCTCGTTGTTCCATGCTAGCTGCCAACTGCCACTGTTCAGAGGTCTTTCTGATCACTTTGTGCTCTTGAATTTGAAGTTTTTCCCGATCTGATATAGTCACGGTGCTTTGATTTTTCTTCATGGATCCAATTCAGATCACGACCTTCCCACTAAAGAAGCTTTTGGACCACCAAAAGTTGGTTTTCAAGCATCGACTAAGTGAGGGTACAATTTTCTCACTTGTCTAATCTCTATCCACTTTACACTGCTCGGATTTGAACCCTTGAGTCCAATTCTGAGGTACTCAACATCTCCCCGGCATGTCGTCCTCACCTTCTTGTCCAGAACTGTGTCTTCTTGTAATTCATTAAGATATTTAGGTAGCAGGTCATCAATAGAAGGCAATTGACTCTGCTTTTCGGGATCCTCAATCAGTGAAGGTTCAAACAATCTCAAGCAATCTACATTTACAACTGATTAGATGTGCATGTAAGCTGGTAGATCAAGGTGAAAAGCATTTTTACCAATCTTCTCAAGTATTTTTAAAGGTACATACTTGATAGGCTTCATATTTTTACCTTCACCTTGCATCCTATCCTTGTTGATATACAACCAACCTTGGTCACCAACTTGGAAACTATGCTCCATCCAATGCTTGTCATGCCTTGCCTTATATTTGGCTTGGCTCTTTTCCAGTTGTTCCTGTACTGCCTGGTGGATCTCCTGGATTTGTTCAATGAACCTAGTTGCCCTATCCACATCACTGTGTCCCTCAATTGTGGTATCTTTACCAAAGACAAAATCCAAAGGAGACCTTGGTGTGAAACCAAAACAGGTCTCAAAAGGAGATCTCTGTGTAGAAGAATGTTTTTGTCTATTGTAAGCATGCTGCACATAACACAAATGTTCATCCCAAAGCTTAGGATGTTTGCTGCAATATCCTTTGAGTAACTGGATCACTATCCTATTAACTACTTCTGTCTGGCCATCAGTTTGTGGATGAAAAGCTGTGCTTTTCTTCAATTTGGTGTCCATCAGTTCCCACATACTTGACTAAAAATTCCCCACAAATTAGGTATCTCGATCATATACAATGGAAGTGGGTAATCCAAAATGAACCCATACATGTTCAATGAACAATTTTTTCAGTTTGTTCCGCTGTAATCTATTTATTACAAGGTATCAAAATACACATTTTTCTAAACCTATCCACAACAACATATACATAATCATGACCTTTCCTATATTTTGGCAGTCCTCCAACAGAATCCATGGAAACACTTTCCCAAGGGTGAGAAGGAACTGGTAATGGAGTGTACAAGCCTAGTTTTCTATTGCCGGGTTTGCTTTTAGCACACATAGTACACCCTCTTACATATCTAGAAACTGTCTCATTCATTTTTGGCCAATAACAAAGTCTTTGCAGCTGTGCAACTGTTTTACTTACCCCAAAGTGACCCAATACCAGAGAAGTGTGTGCTTCCCTAATTATCTTTACTCTCTTAGTTTGTGGAATGCAGAGTTTCCCACAATGGTAAAAGAGTTGGTCCTTCACATGATAATCCAATTCTTCTACCTGTTTGCCTTGACTCAAAGTTGCATATACAACTTTAAAGTCTATATCTTGAGCATATTGTTCAATGTAGCTTTCATCTAGTACAATATTATGCTTAATTATAGTAGATGCACTTATAATGGGTCTAGATAACATGTCTACAACTTTATTATGTATGCCCTTTTTATATCTGATGACTAAATGAAATTGTTGTAGAAAATCCATCCATTTGTAGTGCCTTGATTGCTGCAGCTTAGTTTGGGAGCGTAGATATTGAAGTGGTTGATGATCAGTATGTATTACTGTCTCTTTGCCCATTAAGTAATGTTTCCACTTTTTCACACTCTGCACTAATGCATACAATTCTTTATCATATGTAGGATAGTTAACCACTACAGGATTAAAAGTCAGAATGATAACATATGGGTTTACTGTGCTATGTCAGCACTGCTCCCATGGCATAGTCACTGGCATCTGTTTGGATCTCAAATTGTCTTTCAAGATCAAGCAGTGCTAGTTCAAGTGTTGTACTAATATTTTCTTTCAAGGTGTCGAAGGCTTTCTACTGTTTGCCTCCCCACTGAAACACCTTGTTCAATCCTATTAAAGCATGTAAGGGAGCTGCAATTGAGGAAAAGTTAGAAATGAACTTCCTCCAATATTGTGCTGCCCCTAAGAAGCTTCTCACTTCTGTAGTAGACTTGGGTTTAGGCTAGTTTACAATGACTGCCACTTTAGAGGGATCTATTTTCAATTCACCACCCCTTACTATATGACCCAAATAATTTAGAGATGTTTTTCCAAATTCACATTTTGAGAGTTTAACATGAAGTTTTCTCTTTTCAAAACATCTAGTGTCTGTTTAACATGATTTAAGTGTTATTCCCACGTTTTGCTAAAAATCAAAATATCATCCAGATACACAATAACAAAATCATCAAGAAATGGTCTGAGTACATCATTCATTAATCTCATGAAAGTAGTAGGAGCATTAGTTAAGCCAAAAGGCATAACTAGCCACTCATTCATACAATCCTTTCTTTGTTTTGAAAGCAGTCTTCCATGCATCTTGCTCTGCAACTCGGACCTGATGGTATCCAATGTGCAAATCCAGCTTGGTGAACAACTTCCTTCAATTGATCGAAAAGATCATCTATGTGAGGAAGGGGATAACGATTTTTGATTTGTTATCTTATTCAGTGCTCGGTAATCAATGCACATTCTCCACGAGCCATCTTTCTTTTTCACCAGAATGATTGGTGACCCACATGGTGATGTGCTAGGCTTGATGAACCCTTTCTCGAGCAACTCCTGCACTTGCTTCTTGATTTTAGCATTCTCTAAAGCAGACAACTTGTACATTCCAATGTTAGGCAATGGAGCATCTTGCTGCAAAATAATATCATGTATTATTTCCTTTTTGGGTGGCAGACCTTTAGGTTCTTGAAACAAGATATCATACTCTGAAACAACATTTTCTAAATCATCTTGCTATTTAGCATTACAACTCTCAAATACATTGGTTTTATCATGTTTCTTTTCCTTTACAACCATCAGTAAGAATTGTTTGCATGAATTTATCATTCTTTTCATCTGCCCTGAGTTTATGAGAGTATAATTATTCTAGAGCTTATAAGCTCTTACAAAGTATTTGATTCCATCTTTAACAAGTAGAAACTTGTTCTCAGCTCTATAGAAAATAGCTTTCCTATCATACAAGTAAGGTCTTCCTAAAACAATTCCACATATATCCAAAGGAATTATGTCTAACTCAACCTCATCTACAAATGCTGACCCAAAAGAAAACTTGAGTTTGCACTGTCTAGTCACTTGTAGTTGTGCTTTATCATTCAACCATCCTAATGGGTATGGTTTCTTGTGAGGTGTAGTTGCTAATCCCAATTTCTTTACAATTGCTTCACAAATCAAATTTACTTGTGAGCCACTATCAAACAAAGTGTCAATATTTTGATGTTTAAAAATAACTCGAATATGAAAAAGCTCATGTCTTTTTCTCTTATGTTCTTCATCAATAATAGTTTGAGCAGAATTACTAGTAGATGCTTCAGAATTCTTACCTTTTATACCTGTGGCTGCAATGATTGTTTCATCTCTTGAGTCTGATCCCAAATCTTTCTGAATAAGTGCAACAGTCTTTTTCTTCTTGCCCTCAGACTTCTTAGGTCTCAGCTCTGGATGCAGAATCCAATAGTGCTTATCATCATGCCCCTCCTTTTTATAGTGAGTGGATGAAGCTTTGCCTTTCTGTGCAGTGTTAGCCTTCCTTGCTTTCCACTTCTGTTTTCTTTTCTCCTTGCTCTTGCTTATAGTGGGTTGGGATGGTCCCCCAACTTTGGATTTCCATTCTTTCCTCTAGCGTCTAGATGAGTAGCTTGTACAGATACCTTATCTATACTAGTGGGATTAAACATGATGATAGTATGCCTCATGTAGCTGTGTAGACCACCAATGTACTTCAAAAGAGTCTCTGGTGAGTCTAACGAGATACCCAACATCATTGCTCTCTTTCTGAACTCTTGAGTATACCCTTGCACACTTTGCCCTTTCAACTACCGAAGAGTTTGCCAACTCATCATGGCTTGTTGCATGTAGG
>APFE030806222.1:280143-305460 GCA_000404065.3 Pinus taeda | reverse complement strand
CATGTAGGCCAATGGATAGAACTGCTTTTTGATTGCAGAAACAAATTCACTCCAGACAGAGATGGTCTTACCATGTTTCTTTATGTCAGCCTGGGTTCTGCCTTCCCACCAAACCAAGGTAGTGCCTCCTAGGCGTAGGCTTGCCAATTGAATTTTACTCTTGTCTGAGTTGATGTTTTGCACTCTACAATACACATCAATTTGTCTAATCCATTTGTCCAACTTTTCAGCATTTAGCTCTCCATCATATATAGGCAAATCAAATTTAATATCTAGCTTAATCAAAGATGCTTTCTTATTATGCACAGGGCTATTAGGAGGTGTGAGAAAGATTTCCTCTTTCTCCTTTCCTTTTGAGTGGTCATGGGTGTGAGACTCATCTTCTTCTTTATCTTGTTTAGAACCCGATGAATCTTCATCCTTGTGCTTTCTAAAATCATTATACATTTCTTCAACCATAGACTTTATAGCTAGGAAACTCTCTATGAATTGAGAGTCTGGCCCCATAGAACCTTCCTCTGACACTGTCTTCCGAGAATAGACTCTCCCAATTTTAGGATTAGTTTCCACCAACTCTCCTCCTCCTAATTTGAGCTTTGATCTTGTGAGCATTCAACAACTAAACCAACAAAAGCTTGTCTAACCTTACAGCCTAAAGCTCTGATACCACTTGATCTGATATTCACCCTATGAGTGACATCAGCTAAGGATTTATTGTTTAAAGGTATTACAGACTCATGTGCTGGTGTGTGTTCTGTGTTATTGAAGCAACAGATCGATCAGATTGCCAATACACAGACAATAAAATGGAAAGACAACAAAGAAATACAGTAAGAAAACACAAAGACACAAGATTTTTAATAAGGAGTTCACCTTATTCTCTAGGGCTACGTCTCTGGTCCAGCTTTCAGTGGTGGCCTTGTTTTATTGTGCCTTTAAGCAGAGAATTACAATACAGGGACTCAATGTGAGTTCTCTTGAAGCAGGTTTGCTTGGCGGGGTGGTTCTTGAATTCCCCAAGCCACTGGAGTACACAAACTCTTCTTCTTCCTAACAGCTCTGTGACCTTCTGGTCTACAGTGGCTAGAGCCCAATTTGGTGCTCAGCCCGGACAGATTCCTCTATGGGATGGCTTGAATCCCTCAAGCTCCGGTACTCGACGCTGCCGCTGGTTAGCTCGGCCCTCTGTCTCTTTCTGCCTTTGCTTCACTGTCTTCTTTCTTTGTGTATTCCGTCCTCCTCTCGGGATTCTGGTCTCTCTATCTTCTCTCTTCGTCTCTCGGACTTCACTGTGTATTCTATGTCTGTTCATGGCTTTTAGCCATTCGAGCTCATGCTTGTTTGGCTCCTCTTCCGCCTCTGTCGATTAACCTTCTGTAGCTGCGCTTGGAGTTCCTAGTTTGGCGTGAGCATGAATGTTCAGGAAGTGGCCACTTGTCCTCCTCTAAACGACACCAGCCTGCTTCATCGGTTCGTTTCTTCAGTTACGTCGTGGATGAAGTCTTTCCTCCACCGTGGCAGTCAAACAGATTCCAAACCTTTACAAATCACGGTGTATTCCTTCGTCGATTCCACTTCCTCCATCAGGCGCGATCTCAGCCTTCTGATCTGGGTCCCCCAGATCCAATGTCATACGCGCATCCTGCGCGGTTGAGTTGCTCGACCATTAACGCGCGATCAACGATGATTCTCTCACCTCCGCTTGCCACTCGTCGATCGTTGAGTGGGATCGCTCCGCTTCCATCCAAAACCTCTTACTGTTTGAGGGTGCTCCGGTCAATACCGCCGATTTTCAGAGCACGTGTCCTGCCTTTTTCCTTTTAGGGCTTTTTGCCTTTTCCGCCCGTGGTTCTCCGGTTCCTGCCGCGACCAAGTGCTCGGGCTTCTCCCACTTTGGCCCTGTTTGCTCAGCGATGCGTGATTAGCGCTAAGCGCTAATTGTGCATCAAAAACCTCATTTTTTCGATTCGGGGCTAATTTGACCTCCTGCGTCGTCTCCATGAGCCTCGGTCAACGCGCTTTGACCGAGGTCCTCGTCGTTCCAAGCTAGTTGCCATTGCCACTGGTTCGGGGGCGTTTTTTTATCACGGTTCTGAATTCTTTGAGATTTGTCCCGATCTGATACAGTCATGGTTCTTTGACAGTGTTTTGTGGATCCGGTTTGGATCATCCAAAAGTTAATTCATTTTTACACCCACGATTTTTTTTTCTTGGAGAATTTAATTTCTCTAGACATTTAATTTTGACTCAAATTAATTATTTTTTTGGCTTAGGATTTTAATTTATCTTTGCAAGAGAATTTAATTAATTGACACTTGAGGGGATTAATAATTTTTTCCACCCTTTAGCCATGTTGTCTAAGTATGAGAGACCATGCACTAAAATATTTTTTATATAAGCTTTTTACAATTCAACTCTCGAAGGGGGAATACCTGTTCGGTATAGACCTTCAAATTACATACCCAATTTTGCGACACAATATGATCTAGTAGACCAAATGATTTGTAGTAAAATAATTTAGCTAAATGGCTTAAATTATTCCCAAATCACTTTTACATAAGACTTGACTAGAACACTAGGACTCACCTAAGACTTTGATGAAGAATTCCACCCTAGCTTTGGAGTGAGATTGGATGGAAAAACTCTATCAACGATCCATGTTTAGAAACATAGATGAGTCAGTGAGACGAAAAAGCTGTAGGATGAAACTTTCACCAAAATAGGCTTACCTAGGTTGTTACACACATTCATGGTCTGACTAGCATTATTTACATTAAAAATTTGCAGAATGGATTTACAATAACACATAACGCTGATGGATGATGATCTCGATCCTTTGAAAAAATAGGTACATCTGCTTCCTCAAAACTTTGACAAAAATGAGTGCAACAGAACACACATTGTATCCTCCTCTCTTGAAATCTGGTGGTGACATATTGATGAAGGCCAAGCTCATCCTGCGCAGTTCTCTCCATAATGTCAATACCTGCCCATCCATTGCTAATCCTGGTCCTAAGCAGCAACTAGGAAAACCTGCATCTCCATACAATGGAAGCCTCAACAATTCCCATGTGTCAACCCTAAAGTGAGCTAGATCACCTTCAGCCATGACCCTGCTCATCACGAAATGGAGTGACCAGTCAACAGATTGAATCGTTGAATCCCATAACCAGATCCGCTGTGACATAGTCCTGATGATTGTTGGAACCCTCCTATTGCACATCTCTACTCCTTGTATGTAATCAATATATAGAATTTGTATATCATGAATCAACCTTGTGCACTCAAAATTGCCTTGCACTTGCCATACCACATCATGAAATTTGTGATTCCGTCTCATGAAAGCGCACCCCAACACTGCCTAGAGTCTAAACATCTTCCTATAGACAAGGTCTACCATCCATTACACCTCATGCTCATATAGTGCCTCATACCATCTCGTCGAAAGTGCATCATGCAACTCCCTCGCAATCACCTCCCCAAGTGTGAGCTCAGGGGTGGAACATATGCTACCTCGACAGTAAACCGCATCATCCCTAATCCTATATCTCTCAGATCGTGCACCCACCAAATGTCGCAATTGGAGAGTCTCCCTCCTGCCTATGACACACTGTGTCTCATCCAACTTCCTAGGGTGAGCCTCCCATGTCCTGCTGCTTATCTTGAGAGCAACAAGCAGTACTAGAGAGTGATGGGTGGGTATTTTCCCAAGGGTATGATCAAGAGTATGCAAGGATATTGAAGAGTAATCCTACGGATGTCCCTCTCTCTGTCTCAGATCTATTGATAACCCAATTGAGGATCTGTCTCTTCTGAACATGGCGTCCCTAGATGCTCAGCAACGTCCTCATCAAGCCTGGGTGAGCTACGCCTAATGGTACACTTAATGTCTTTGTCCATAAGTCTCCTTGGAGGCAACGCTCCAAGAGCCCGCTGTGTTGCATCATATGCCACTGCATGCCACCAAGTATCCTTGTTGAAAATTGACAAGTATGGGATTAATTTCCTTGAATAGAATTTCATTTCTAACATTTCTAAAGTGACTTTCTAAAAATAGAAAGTCATGTCTATCTTTGCAACCATAACTTTCCACAAATAGTAAATCACCTTCCATCAATTTGTAACATATATATATGATGGAAATTCTCTTAACTTGTCCTTAATCAATCTCAATTGTTTAATTTTTAACTTAATCATCAATATTGTTAATATTATTACTATTATCCTATTTATGATATTATTATATTATTATTAAAAAGAAATTCAAGTCTCTCAATCATGAGATTCAATCATGTCATATGTAACTCCCCTCAATTAATTCATTATGTTACTCCCTCTCTTAATGGATTTATTCCTCTCTCTCTTTAATGCTCTTACACCTCATACACTCTCTTATAGACTTTGATGACTCGTCATAAAAAGATTCCTCTTACACCTCTTTAATGCATAAATTACACTTCTCTCCTAAATGCATAAATTACACTCCTCTCCTTCATGCTATAGGAATTTACAGGGTAAGTTCCTCAAATAGAACACCAAAGGACATCGCTCACAAACAGATCACAGATCAATACTCTAGTATTCTTGACGTGGCTAAACCCTCATAGAGGGAAACAGTCCATGGCCTGAGCCAATGCGGCCACTTCAGGGAATTTATTAATAAAAGAAATAATATTTACATAAGTTTTTCTCATGAACGACCCCCCTACAAACCTCCATGCTCTTTAAATAAAAATCATGGACCAATCGGGTGTTAAGCCATAGATAAAGTGTCAGTAATACCGAGGAGAGAATGAACCATCAGATCACTTAATGTCTAGAACATATCGTGACCGTCAGATTGTAAGTTGCAAAAGTACATAGTAAAGAAACACACTTTACCTAACTCTACACTAGACCAAGTTATACTTAACTATTTCTTATGTGTCGGAATATCCTAATATCCGCCCTTAAGAACAACTTCGGATAAGATTGAAGGATGTACAAATATGAAACAATAGGAAAAGGAGGGAGGCATTAGAGCCTATCCCCCCTTAGTGACAACTTCCTGAACTCCAACCATAAATCGAAGTTTAGTAAACTTCGCTTCTGTGAGAGCCTTTGTAAAAATATCTGCAACTTGATCATCTGTTGAACAATATTGCACTTCAAGAACATGGTCGTGAATGAGCTTTCTAATGAAGTGCATGTGTAGTTCAATGTGTTTGCTGCGCTGATGTTGGACTGGATCCTTGCATAGTTGAATGACCCTTTGATTATCACACCAAAGTGTAGTCGGATGCTGCTGCTGAAAGCCAAACTCTGACAGGATTTGGCGAAGCCACAGGGCTTCTTTACTAGCTTCTACTGCGCCACGATACTCTGCTTTTGCTGAAGAAAGAGAAATGGCACTTTGTTTCTTGCAAGCCCATGTAATAGGTCTGGAACCAAGAGTGAAGACATAACCTGCAGTAGACTTTCGATCATCAGGGTCACCAGCCCAATCAAAATTAGTGAAACCAACGAATAGAGGAGATGCTTTTGCATTGTAATGAATCCCAAACTGAATTGTACCTCGAACAGAACGAAGTATTCTTTTAGCTGTGTTCTAATGACTTTCATGTGGGTTTTGCATAAACCAAGCAATAAGGCCAACAACAAAGGAAATGTTAGGACAAGTATGGGTCAGATACAAAAGTTTTCCTACAAGCTGACGGTATAAGGTAGCATCAATTTAAGGGGAAGTATAAGTGACTGAAAGTTTGGCTCCAGACTGAAAGGGAGAAGGGGCTGGCTTACAATCTTCCACGTGAAAATGGCGTAGAAGATCACAGGCATACTTAGACTGGGAAAGGGAAATACCTTTCTTGGTTTGCAAGACTTGAAGACCAGGAAAATAATGCAAGTGTCCTAAGTCTGTCATTTCAAACTGCTTTTTAAGGCTGGACTTCACATGGTTTATAAGGTTGGAATCACTACCAGTAAGGATAAGATCACCACCATAAAGAACAAGAATGATAAGAGACTTGCCCACTTTAATAAATAAGTGAAAGTCACTTTTACAATAGTACTTTATGAGCTACTAACTAAATTGTAACTTAAATATACGATAAAAGAGTTTAGAAATATAAGTGACTCACTTTTTATAATGGGTGAAAACACTTTTACATAAAGTAACCTTAAAACATAAGTTACATGTGTTTTTTGAAAAAGTAACTCAACAAAAAGAAAGACTTGAACCCAAGACCTCTATTCTCATGAAGTAGCTTTGAACCAAGTGAGCTAGTTTAAAATGTTAGTAATTTTTAGAAAAGAGGAAGGTTTTTTTTTTTAAATCACTGAAGCTTTGGGGTGCGTGCTTACTTGAAAAAGCTCTTTTTGCCTGCAAAACAAAAAAACCACACAATCCAACACAAACATGCAAAAAAAACCAAACCTTATGGCTTGAAGTTAGCTTTCGCCGAAGACTAAATATTTTCTTCAATGTTTCTGATTTTTTGAGATCACACTAAGGCACGGTGGAAAAGAGCATACACATGAGAAAAATCTTTTCTTTTTGTTTCTGATTTGCCCAGATCGCATAGAGTCGCAGGGCAAAGAGCATACGCAGAAATGAAAGGTATAGATCCGGTAATAAAAACAAAGAGCTAAATAAACCGAAATAAACAGAGAGATGAATAACTAAAACTGCAAAAAAAATTGTATACCTCTAGATCTTAAAAATGACGTAGCTAGGGCTACCAGAAACCTTTTCGTGTGAAACGAAAGTGGTTCCTCACTGGAACAGATGCTCCTAACACAATAGAGCAGTCCTCTCAGCCCGAAAGCAGTCAGAAACAGTAGATCTAGGAAACGACAATCATATGTAGTTGTACTGGCTTCGGATTTGGATCACCAACAGATGCGATGCTCAAATAGCTCCGATACCATGTAGGAATTTACAGGGTAAGTTCCTCAGATAGAACATTAAAGGACACTGCTCAAAAACAGATCACAGATCAATATACTGGTATTCTTGATGTGGTTAAAACCCTCAAAGAGGGAAACTGTTCATGGCCTGAGCCAACGTGGCCATTTCAGGCAATTTATTAATAAAAGAAAGAAAATCTACATAAGTTTCTCTCATGAACGGTTTCCCTACAAATGACCTCCAAGCTTTTTAAATAGAGATCATGGACCAATCAGGTGTTAAGCCATGGATCAAGTGTCGGCAATACCGATGAGAGAATGAACTGTCCGATCGCTTAATGTCTAGAACATATCGTGTCCGTCAGATTGTAAGTTACAAAAGTACATAGTAAAGAAACATACTTTACCTAACTCTACATTAGACCAAGTTATACTTAACTATTTCCTATGTGTCGGAATATGCTAACATATGGCATAAGTTACACTCCTATTTTGGCATATGTAACTCCTCAAGTCATAGGAGTTACTCCCTCATGAATTCAACCTCCTTGCTCTTCCTATATATTTGTGCCTCTTATCCTCACTTAACGCACTTACTTGTGCTTGTGAAAGGAGAATTCAAATGTGAGAAAGAGAGTTGGAGAGTCTAGAGGAAGATTGAGAGAGAGAGAGAGAAAGAGAGTCTTGAAGAGAAAGAGCAGATCTTGGAGAGCCAAAGTGATTTTGTGTTTGCATCAACTACTGCTATCAGAGATCTTCTTCAAATTTGGGTGAACTTCTTCATTCTCTCATTGTACTTTGCATCTCTGCTGAACAATAGATTTCTAATGCAAGAAAAATCTGGTTGGGTTTTCCCCTTGTGGGTTTTTCCCTGGTCATTGACCTAACTTCTTTGTCTCATTGAGTTTTTGATTGTCTTCCATTGTGCATATGGTTTATATGGTTTATGTTCTATCTACAATTACTTATTTTGTAGCATAAAGAAATTCTGGATTTAAGTGATTGTAACAACATAGAACATCAAAAGTTCAATAATCCCTGTACTCCTTGGCATGCCACACGCGACCTGTCCCTGTACACCACTGGATACCCCCTTCTATTGCTATACCATCCTATACCGTCTCGTGGCTTGCATGTCATTGTATCCGTCACTCCCCACATGTACTGAATGTGATGTGAGTCTCTCCTTCTACTCCATAGCCCAATCCAACACACTACGACACACCACCATGCATCTCCATGCTCACTTGCAAACCATTGCTCAACATTGGATGCTCCTACACGTCCCTGTATGTCATGGCCTAACGCTATGAGAGTATGTGTCGGCTTGCATCTGACTAGCATCATCACCTCCACTGTCACATCACCATACCCTTCGATGAATAGATCTCCCCTCCAAATCCTCCCTAAGGGACCCGAGAAGTGAATCTCCCTAGGTACCAATAGCGATGCCACCACTGCTCTCCTCCTCCATGTCCTTTGTGCCCCACATAGATTTGGAGAATCCCAAGCCCCATTCAAGGCACTATCTGGTGGCCTGCCAATGCCACCTCCTCCAACAATGTCTTGCCAGAGTGTGTTGATCATCGCGTGACCCCACACACAACCAACATAACTAGATGACCCATGGAGTCCCCTCACAAACTGACTGACCATTGGTGCTGACGAAACTTCCCTAGCAAATGCGTGCGCTCAACCCTTGGGTCAACTATACCACCAACACCCAACACCATAGTCAATTTGCGTATCTGGTAAATGGTAGGTAGTCCCACCTGGATTCCAATGCCAACCTGGGCCTCCAGTATCCTTGATGCCTGAATGCGCCTGCTATCTCTCACTTTGGCCTAGGACCGACTCCATACGCCTAGCCCACTCCACTGGGTACCAACTCAGAATCTCTCACTATCCAACTCCAAGGGAAGGATCTGTTGACCCTGCCGCCCGCACCTACCTACAAGTCAGTGAGAAAAGCCTTCAACCCCACAAGGTGTGGTTGGTGGCAGGGGATTCAGAGAAGGGGCTGTCACACTAATCAACTCTCTCCGTTTTAGCTATCTCCTAGGCTAGCTAAGGGGGGTGGTCCCTAATGAAAGTTAAGCTAAAAACAAAGATGCAAGTTTCTAGGAGAATTGTTAGAGTTAAATAGATTATTTGTCTAAGATCTATAAGCAAAACCTGATATGAGCAATAGTCATTAACACATGAGATAAGCATGAAACACATAAACAACGAGTGCCTTCAAAGCATTGCTCTCTAAGAAATGAAAATTTTTTTATTGTATTTTTTATTTGCTTAGAATGAAGTCAAATGCTTTCAAATGAAAGAAGACAATATGTGATAATTTTTCAAAATAGAAAATAAGCAAAGGGCTCAAGAAACCCCCTCTTGATTAAATCTTTTGATGTCTTATGAGATTGCTGGCTTGAACAACCCGTGGGACCTTTGATATCCTTGGAGGTGACTATTCCAGCCGAAGAAGTCCTCACACTCCAATAGAGTTGGCAACCTGTCCTTAAATAACAAATGCCTGCAAACCAATTGTTAGTGCAAAAGAGACTTGGCATATAGAGACCAAGTTGAGCTTGTCATTGAACCGACAATGACAAGCTACAACGAGAGCACAAAATATGCCAAGCCCAAAGGAGATTTGAGATAGCTGCAAATCTCTCTTCCCTAGACAATAATGCCTTCAGGCAAATGCACAAAGAAAAACAACTAGATAGCAGATTTAAAATCAAATGAATAATAACATCAAGCGACACAGGTATACCTCATCAACCAAAGCATGCACCACAAAAGAAGCCAGTAACCCCAAAGACTTTTATTTATTTATGAAAGATGAGTACACAATCCAATAGAGTCTCCGCCAGCCCAACAGCTCGTTCTATGATGATACAATAAGAGCCCAAGGCTCCCATAAATAGAGAAATGGGAGGAGATCCCAATGCCAAGAGATAATGACAAGTGTAGCAAGTGACAATCCCAATGTAAAAACGAATTTGTACAAGTGGCTTAGAGGACTGCTGTAGGTGTCCATCGAATATCTCTTTGAGCTGCTGTTTGATTTTATGAGGCTGCCATGTGTTTCCAAATTGTTGTGTTAACTGCCTCTAAACTGCTGGTAACTGTGCATATTTCTGCATTAAATGCTGAGCTCGGCTGCCTCTAAACTGCTGGTAGCTTGCCAACGTAAACTGCTCTTTGACTGCCCACGTAACTGCTGTTTATTGCCAACGTAAACTGCTGGGACTGCCCACGTGGCTGCCTTTGTAAACTGCTGTAGCTGCCCAAGTTAACTGCTGTGCTGACCTGCGTTAAACTGCTGTTTGATTGCTGACCTGCCCACGTTAACTAAAATCTGCTCATACGTAAACATGCTGCCCACGTAAACATGCTCTGACTGCCCACGTAACTGCTGTATGACCTGCATTAAATGCTGAGCTCGGCTGCCTCCAAAATCTGCGTGTGGGCTGCCAACAATTGCGTGGAAATATCTCTGTCCAGCGTGGAGGTTCTTTGACGTATGTACGTTGACTTGAGCTCCAATGTGGCTGCCATGTCACACTTTTTGTCACCCACTAATTTTGTTAAAGTTTCAACTTTATAATATGCCTTGGACTTTAATTCCACCATGTTTAAATTAAATCCAAAGTAAATTTTTAGCCATACGTGACTTTTCATAAACTTTACGTGATGCCCAGTTTGACTTTGACTTGACTTGCGATTGAGCTAGCGCCTTTTTGGTCGGCTCCATGTAACTGCCACGTCACTTTTGACTTTCCACATAATTTCCATGTCAAAATTTGACTTATTTTGACTTTGGAAAATTTATAAATTTTTCCAATTATTCATTTTTTTGAATTTCTTCTTCATTTTTGCTACTGTCACTTGAAAAATCGCCTTTTGAGGGACTCTGAGTCATTTTTGACCCCCAAAGTGGGCTCTAGGAGAATGTTGGGTCTCTGAGGATGAATTTCGAGTGGTCATACGCCCCAGACATTTCCTAAAGCCACTTATTTATGCCTTTACATAAAAAATAATTAAAAAATCCCGTTTTGCGGGAAATTTTTAACTATTAAAAAATCCTACTTAGACCTAGCCAAATTCCACGAAACTTTTTGTGTGATCTAGTATGGAAATATACATCGACCCTAGACACTAAGATGTGTCAGGGGCTCAATCTTCAAACCGTCACCTCGGCTTTGAGGTAAAAATGAGTGAAAAAATCCAGAGAATTATCCGCCTCTGAAAAGGAAGGGATAATTAACCGGATAAAAAAAACACTCCAAGGTGTACTCGTTTGCTGATCGAGTCCCACATCCTAGGCCTGTTACAAATTCAAGAAAATCATCATACTAGCATCACTTATTACAATTCCCCGCAGGGTGTGGAATCTAGGTACAAAGAAGAAAGATGATGAGAAGATAGAAGTAGAGTTAAAAAACTCTGTTGACTGATGACATCTGATGGTACAAGTGTCCTCTGGATCATCCTCGGGCATGGAGTCTTCACATAATCATCAGGTGCTACTCCAGTAGTCAACAGGATCGAAAGCACAAACCCCCGTACATGGAACTAGCCCTCCAACCTGCGAGTGCTTCACCTGACGTAGTTTGTGTTGTCTCATCTCGCTGGTTTCGTTAACATATATAATCTGTCTATGTAACTCTTCCTTTCCCTTTCCAATGTGCAAAGGCAACATACCAGTGCTACAAGCCCTATCTATGTATGCTTGAAGAGGGCTGCTCTGACGCTCCAATTTGTACTCTAGCTGTACCATTAGGGAATCCAACTGTTCCCTTACACGAGTAAGTTTGGCCGCTGACTCAACACAAACCACTCTCATGCCCTCCAACCCCCTTTTGCTGCAAAATGGCCTCTCGTATTATCGTGGCCTTCTTTTTCAATGCTAGAAGGCCGACCTAAAACTGATGAAACTGTTATGGGCGACCATCATCTGTAAACTCGGTCACAACTCTCCTTTGTCTTATGGCACCTCATGAACGGTGGATATGTCTCCAGGCACCTCATCAATCTGTTGTGGGAGACCATCGTCTTAAAAATCGATCACGGCACTGGGTACCTCATCAACTGTCAGGACCTCATTAATTAGTGGCAACTCCTCAACAGATGGCCCTCTGAGTGTTTGCTCTATTCTCTCCCTTGAGGTGGCAAGGGGATCTCCAACAAGGGTGACTTCTGCATCACACTGGGTGTATCTACGCGCTGCTTTGCGTCATGCTCAACCTCCTCCTTAGGCTTCTGATATCTAAAGCCAAGTCTCCACCAACGGAAGTGTCCCCTAGTCCCATCCTCTAACTTTCGCTGTCCTATCCACTCGTTTTGAGGAAGTCTTGTGCCTTGATTCTATCGACTTTCCTCACATGGTGTAAATCGTTGCACCCCCATGGCCTGCACACTTCTAGTGTCTTTATTGTAAGGATAAGGATGGATCTAGTTTGTCACCTTCCTAAACTGGGCCAACCTCTTATCATTCCAGTGGATTCCACCTAGAATTCCTGCATAATGAATCTTCCTTGAACCATGGGTTTGTCTATGGTTTCACTTGTCACTGTGCATACATGCCCAACACCTTCATGATCTTACTAGCTCCCTCACAACTAGCCAAGATCATGCTCTGATACCATTGTAATATTCCAAATTGAAATTTACAACTAATAATAGACATATTAACTAGGCTATAGCAAATAAAATCACAAATATGCATGCACCATCAAAACACAAAGAAAATGGGCAAATAAGCTGAGCCATTTTATTAATTTATATGGATAAATCAGGCATAATTGAATGAGGACCATAGAACTTGGGCTTTTCTACTACAAGCATGCCAATTCTAGTTGGAAGGATGTAGTCTCAAACGTTGGAAATGGCCCCAACTGATAGCTCACACAACCTAGTAAATTGCTATTGCTGCTAAAGTGGAATTGATGTTTCGAGCCTCTAAGTTACTCAATAAATTTTGGGAAATTAAATGGAGCCTCCTCACAAGGAAGCCAGAATAACCCAAAAAATATCACGGATCCATGTGGTAAAATGGTTCACCCAAATAATTGCGCCCTGCTATAGGAAATTGATGTTGCTGGCTGGAGTAGATCTCGTGTTTTTGCCCTAGAAAATTCTAAGATTTTAACTAGGGCCACTCCTCATAAAACCCAACAAAACCCAGAAAGGGTTTGGGCTGGTCCCAACATGCCGGGTTGACCCCAATTTGTGCGTGGATCTCTAACTGGCTGTAGATGAGATTCGCTACAAAATTATCCAAATCTCTCCTAGAAAATCTCCTTCCCACCAGGTTACTTCTTCCCAAAATTTCCCTTATACCTTCGTAACCATACCACAAATTCTCCTTGCCTAAGTGACTGCGCAACAATGCCCAGTGAACTCCAGCTCAACTCTCCCAAACACCACAACAACAAAACTGCAAGTTGACAAGAAATTACAACCCTCTTTGTGGAAGAATTCTTTGTTAATTGGATGGCCCAAATTCCGCTTTTGCTGGCCCTTCCAAGAGCCAGAAATTTCTCTCCTGTGCCCAAGGGAAACTCACTCCAGTTGAAGGAAATAACTGTAAATATGCCCAATGGAAACTCTGAATTGAGTTGCTCAAATTGCCTCACTATGGAGACACTTGAAGTTCTCCGAAATGAGGGTGGAATTCCCGCTCTTGAAATACTTGTGCTAAATAGCACGAATTGTCTTGGCTTAGCAGCTCAAGGGAACTAGTGGTTATAGTTAAAGTGTTCCAAGATGTCCTTAATGAGAGCCTCCTTGCTCTATTTAGAATTGTTGGCGTCTCTCTCCCTTTGTGGTCCCCACTCTCCACTAGTTCACCCCCTTTCTTTTCTCTCTCTTGCTCCACAAGTGCGCATTCCCTTTTTCTCTCTCTTGTGGACCCCACCTGCCAATGCACTGCAATCTTGCCTTTTCACCTAAGCTCCTCAAGCCGAAATCATCTCCAAAACTTGAACTACAAAATTGTGTTATGCCTAGCACATCCCCAATAAACTCCATTCTCCTCAAATGTAAAATCAAAATTAGGGATATTGCGGTTATATTTTGTCTTGAAACATACCTTATGAACCTTACAATGTGTTTAGTTGCGGAATGTGGATCCCCATCGAACATTGGCATATTCTTCATGCATTTTGATGTGTTGGGTCCCTGCCATGTCTAGGGCGGGAATATATGTGGTCAACATGTTACTAGGCTCCTAATGACATGGGAGTCGCTGGGGTGAATGAAATTTCCTTGACAAATGCTTGCTTCACCCTACAAGCATTGACCTTGAATTTCAATTAAAAACTAGAGTTTCGTTCTTCCAATGGAGTCACGAAAAGGTATATCAATGATGTTGTACGGGAACAAGACACACGTCTCATGTCCCCGAGAACGACGCCAAAAATGTTGCCACATAATCTAGCAAGGGTCCTAGGAGGGTTACCTAAGGGACAACTACTAGATCAAATGACAACAATGGGATAAAGACCCACTGTCACCTCAGCCAATATCCCTTGCTCTTTACGGACTTTCATCGATGGGAGGGGTCACAATATAAGGAAATCACTAGGATAGGATCAATGGCTAGGTATGGTGTGATTTCCCAAGCCCATTCAAAGGAGGCTTAGATAATGGCTCAATTGCCTCAAAGAGAAGCTAATGGCTCTCTAAGCAAGGCTTAAGGAGGATACCTCAACCCAGGAGGAAGGATTATTTAATCGTAAGGGATACTCCTAGACCAAAGGTTTTCTAAGGAGGCAAGATATTTCTTGGGGTTTTGTCAAATAAGAACCATATAAAGTTTTGGGACCATAAGAGAGACCTATCAGGGAATGCAAGCGAGGCCTAGGGCAAGAAAATGATCTTCAAGGAGATGTTTAGGTCAAGCGAGGATGAAAAAGGTCAATGAATAATTAACTTCCTTCGAGTTTTCAAGAGCATTTGACCTTTGGAATGCCACTAACCAAAGAAGTGGAATGGTAGGATCAATTTTCGAGCTAGGGCTTGAGATTTTTCTCAAATTGGCCACGAGAATTGCTTCAAATTTTGAGGGCAACTAGAAGACACCCCAACACAATAGCCTACCAACTCGCTTCTCAAGATGACCTCTCTAATGCAATTCACATTAGGCCCTAGGTGACCTTTTAGGGTTAGGGAAGAAATTTGAAAGAGAGGGAGAGGAAAATGTTTTAGGTTGATCAACAAGGATTACGACCAGTGCCTAGACAATTGGGAGAAATGGAGTCTAGATTTCCTTTAATGAAAATACTATCGCTCTATTAAAGAGACCTAAGCAGCGTTCGCTAACCCTAAGAGGTAACACCATAACTACAAGAGGTATTTATACTTCGTTTTGGCAAAGGTTGATGGAGTTTCAAGGATGCAAGTTAAAACAAGCCTCTAGGAACATTCATTTGCATCTCCTATTGAGTAACGCATGCAATACTTCAATAATGCAATGCTTTTATGAATTTCGCATCAAATTAGTGCACAAATAAGATTATGACAAAGATATCCCATACATTAGACATGTAGCAACATTAAGTATAACTTCAAAAACACACTTACAAGGATATGTGAGCATATCCATCCATCACATTTGCAAAATAGAAGCTCTAAGACAAGCTAGCGAAGATCCAAACATCAAAATGCATAAATTTCGTCCATCAATTGCTGGTCCAAATTCTTTTTACAAGAGAAATTCCAATCCAAATGATGATGAGTTATAAATGAGGCTCCCCTTCTATTTATATGAGCCTTTAGGAATTCGGTTTGGTTTAGTTAGCCTAGTAAGCCCCTAAAAATGACTTTAATGTGCAAAAAACCAACAATATTGGTGACAAGCCCACCAAATAGCTCAAAAGTGTACAAGCCTTCCTAATGAGGCCAAAATGATAGAATAATGGTGCAAAAACGCTGTTGGAAGGCCAAGATAAGTCCTCCATCCACTAAGATCAAGAGGAGGGCTCTCAAACTGATGACCAAAAGGGTAGCCCTTTGATTTCCAAGCAAAAATATCTATGGTGCTCCCAAGTGGCTCATGGGGCACAATCAATGGTCACATGGGTCTCCAACTAGGATCAATCATGTCTATGCTACATCAATAAGGGCTGGAATGATGACATAAGCCCTCCCATGTCTCTTTGGATGAGACAAAACCCCATCTGGGACTTGGATCCACTGCCAAGTGTCAGGGAGCAAGTGTGTGGCTGGTTGGCAACATGATCCAAGTACATCATCATCTCTGTATAATCGGGGCATGAAAAAGCAATGTGTGGTGCTAAAGAAACCCATGGTGTGGCAATCAATGCTCTGTTGTGGTGGAGGCATGTGGTTCTCAATGCTCACCCTACAAGTGCCATTATCACCCTTTGGAGGGCTTAGACCTCGTATAGGAAGACCAAGTCCAAATTGAGACCCACCTGCAATACTGTATAAGGTCCAATGCGTCTCCTCACCTTCCAGTACAACAATTCATTAGTGCAATTGAGTAAATAAGCTTGCAAACTAGGGACAAAAGTGGACACTTCATAGTGGCATGTCCTTCCAAATGGGTTTAGAAGGTACATGTGTTTCTTTGCTCAACAAGAGACGTTAATAAAGGACCCTATTAGGTGGTTTGAACCTCTGGGGGAGAAATAGGTCCATGGTACATCGGTCAAATGGCAGGGGTCATGTGAAATGATGGTGGAACAGAGTGGGGCAATAGGGAAGGCTCCAAGCCACATGCCATGGTACAAGGGTAGCTATAATGAGGAAAGCCCACACAATGGGTGTCTATATGTAGGAGGGAGCGACCGTTGTACATGAGTTACTTGGACCTTTGTTTTTCCACCCTTCTTCATATGCCTTTTTTCCTTTCATTGATTTTTCTTTCCTTTAACTGCTTGGGGCTTCAAGGGATGTGAGCATGATGTGTATGATAAAGTAGTGATTACCCCATTAAGGTTGGGTAGTTCATCACCCATGAGGGGTTGGGACAGTCATGGATTTCCTAATGATGCAGGGGGCACTCATAAGGGCTCTAGGAACCAGGGTGATGGCCATGGTATAAGGGGTAGAGCTCATGTTTCGCTTTTGCCCACACGCTAAATTTTAATGTCCCAACCATCTTTTGCATTTTATGGTACATTTCTTGTTGTATGTGGCCAAATTATGCTCTTAACTTTCTTTTCAGCTACATCGACCTCTAGGGCATCATTCCAGGCCTAACCCAAAGTGTGGACAAGTGGAGGGGGAGTCTAATTCCTTGTGGACGCGATGGACAAATGTGGACCAAAATGGGAAAAGTGTGAAAATTGGTTATAATGAGCGAAGGGGAGTGATATATATGGTGTCAGGAGGCAGGACCACACAACCAAAAGTAGGGTTTCCCATGATAGTGCCACTCCTAACGCTAGTAACCAATAGATGAGATCCCATGGGACTAGGTTACAAGATTATCCACCAAGTTGGGACAAGGAAACAAGAGTATAGACTAAGCCCATTCTTTCTGCCGAACCCCCCTACTAATCGATGTTTAAATATGTCTAAGGAAAGCAAGCATAAACAACCAATTACATAATGAAAAGCCATACTTTTGGGGTTGGAAGACCCACCTTCAAACATACGATCATGATAGACGGGCGAGGGCACATAATGGTTAGATCAAGTGGCAGATAATGGTGGCACATCGAGCCATCTGGTTGTTGCAAGGGTTTGTTGGCTGCCGATTGAAGACAAATCTAGGAGAAAAATTCTCCTATAGGGGTCACCCACTGGTGGTGGGTAACAGGTACAATTAAGATAATCCTAAGAACTTGGAGCCTAATCGGCAAAATTCTACAGAGAACATGTTGAATGTGCCTGATGAGCACATAACTATTGAAGAGCAAAAACATGCTATTGACATTGTCTGTAACTTCATTCAGATGAATCTGCCCTCAACAACAGTACAAGTCCTTCTCAAGCTATGCGCAAGGCTTACAAGGCGATGACAACCAAGATATAGATTGGTTGGAAGAAAGAAAATAGGTTGGCACATTACCATTCAAACTTCAAATTGCCTTCATTTACTGTTGTAAATCAAGTTTGCACTAGTGACTGTATGCAGTAGTTCAGAGGGAGCAATTCTTAGTGGCAAAAAAGTCAAAGGGAGTAGATGACAGGGGGAGTCACCCAATTTTCCATTGATGTCAAAGGGGGAGAAAGATCAAGAAACATAATGACAGCAGAAGCATTATCACAGGGGGAGTTACAACATGTGTTGTCATCAATGACAAAGGGGGAGATTGTTGAGAGTTTTTTCATTGATGTCAAAGCAAGGGCTAACCATGGTCAAAGACAAATGATTGATATGCCCACAAGAGAACCCTTTCCACACATGTTCTAAGGTTATGGAATTCAAATAGGTGAAAAATGCAAAGCCCTACCATGAAAGGTTGTAATCATGGATATTAATTTGAGTAAGGTCCTAGAGATTCAAGAAGTATGTTTCATAAATAAGAATCCAAGAGCCTACACATTCATTATGGGGCTTTCTACTTACTGGAAAACTGAATAACTAAATTTTATCCTTACTGTCAATCGATCTCTGTAACTCAAGATATGACAACTCGATGTGCTATTTGACAATTCATGGATATTAATCGATTTGGGAAATGCACAAAGTCTGCCCAGCCCATAGGGCAGTGCAATTACAAATCACAAGTCGACCCTATCTCTTGACTGAACCAGTATATATATGAAGAGTTGGATGAATGATAAGATGGTAAGAGAACTCATGGAAAAAAAGTAGACAAAGGATTCAGATTTGTGGAGAGACAAGAAAAAGGTTCATGCCTCATGAACCTAGCAAGGAGCATTTCAGTAGGTTTCAAGAACATTGTTTGTTTCTGAAGTTTTGGCTTTGTTTCAGCTTTGGTTTTCACAAACCCAACTTTCAACCTTGAGATTCAACCCTACTCTTGTATAGAATCAACTCTATTATGGACCTCTGTCTCAACTCTGTGGTGAAGAATGAAACTCAACCCTCTGTGTACAAGTCATACTGTTTCTCTTGCCTCAAAATTTCGGCCGAACTTGCTCAGAATTGTTCAAAGTTTGTTAGGAACTATCTTGAAGTTGGTTTTTAATCAGAATTTTTGGAGTACTGTGAAGACCATTGGAATATTTCTTGAAGTTGAGTTTGAGAGTTGTTCCTAAAGATCATTGAAGTCATTTTAAAGTAGTCCTTGAAGTAATCTTAGATTAGTATTTGGAGTACCTTTTGAAGAAGTTTTTGGTGGAACTATAGAACATGGGGCAACCTCTGGGAGGCTTTTAAGGGAAAATCTTTTAGTAGATCTTGGCATGATTTGGAAGTAAATATTGAGCCTGTTTTTTATGAGACAAGATACTTTTGTGATAGTCACTTTAAGCAAACCACTTAAGACTTTTGGAACAGAATAAAAAACACTCTTGAGTAGATCTTGGAGAAACTATTTGCAGACCTTATAGTCTTTCCTTGTAGCAGATTTGAAGAAAATCTTGTAGACTAGTTGAAGGAGTTTTCTTGACCTTTTACCAATCTAGAATTTTTTCTTAAAGCAACTTTTGAAGCAGACCTAAGACGATTGGAGTCCTCATTCAAGGTTGGAGCCTTGAGAGAGACTAGGTTGGTGCTGTTACCCACCACCTTTCGGTGACACCCATAATATTTTTTTTTCCTCCTAAATGGTCCTTAGCCGACAGCCAACAACCCCTTGTAGTCCACCAGAGAGCTCGATGTGCCACATCTCCGCCACCTTGGCCAACCATTATGCTTCCTCACCCATTTGTTATGATCATATGTTTGAAGGTGGGCTTTCCAACAACTTTCATTATGTAGTCGGGTATTTTTGCTTACTCATCATAGACACTTTTGGTTATGGATTGGTGTGGGGATTCGACTGAAAAAATGGGCTTGGTTTGTACTCTTTCCCCCTTGTCCAATTTGGTGGTTAACCTTGTATCCTGGTGCTGTGGGATCTCCTTTATTGGCTACTAGCTTTAGGAGTGACATTGCATGGGAAATCCCGATTTTGGTTGCGTGGTCCGGCTTCCTGACACCACATACATCACTCCCCTCCACTCATTATAACCCCTTTTCACTTATTTCCCATCTGGGTCCACATCTATCTGTTGGGTCCATGAGAAATTAGCCTCCCCCTCCCTTTGTCCACACATTGTGTCGGGTTTGGTGCGATGCCTCGAGGGTCGATGCAGTTGGGAAAAAATAAAAAGCATAATTTGGCCACTCACCAGGAAATGTACCATGAAATGCAAAAGATGGCCGGGACATACAAATTTAGCACATGGACAAAAGCTAATGTGAGCTCTACCTCTATCATCATGGCCATCACCCTAGTTCCTAGGGCCTCTCATATTGCCCCCCTGCATCATTAAGGAACCCATGATTGTCCCAACCCCTGGTGGGCGATGAAATGCCCAACCTTAAGGGGGTATTCACTGCTATATTATTCACATTATGCTCTTACCCGCTAGGGCTCCTAGTACTTATAAAATAAAAATCAATAAAAGGCGAAAAACATATGAAGAAGGGTGGAAAAACAAAGGCTGGGGTAACTCATCTACCACAGTTTCTCCTTTCTACATCTATACACCCAAGTGTGGGCCTTACTCATCGTAGCTACCCTCATACCATGGCATGTGGCTTGGAGCCTTCCCCTGATGCACCACTCCGTTCCATCATTATATCATATGCCACCAACCATAGGACAGATGTATCATTCATTTGTGACTCTCGTAGAGGTTGAAATCACCTAATAGGGTCCTTCATTAACCTCCCTCTTGACCTTGGAGACACTTATACAATCTAAAGCCCATTATGGAAGGGCTTGCCACTATGAAGTGCCCACTTGGTTCGAGGATTTGTAAGCTCATTTTCTCAATTACACTAATGATTCGTTATACTGGAAGGTGAGAAGACGCTTTGGATCTTATACAAGATCACAGGTGGGTCTTTATCTTGTGGTTTGGTCTCCCTATACAAGGCCCAAGCCTTCCAAAGGGTCTTATTGGCTTTTGTAGGGTGTGCCTTGAGAGCCATGGGCCTCCACTATAGAAGATATCAAATTGCCATGCCATGGGATCGTTCAACACCATTCATTGCTCGCTCGTGTTCCAATTGTTTGATGATGATGATACATTTGGATCACCTTGCCCAATCGGCTACACACTTGCACCACACACTTGGCAATTAATCTAGGGCCCTATATGAGGTTGTGTCTCACCATGGGAGACAAAGGGAGGGATGACATCATTGTTCCAACCACTATTTTAAAATTCGGCCGAGTCATTAGTGACTCGGCCGAGTTGATCCGAGTCACTAAAATTTTTTATGACCCGACAGAAATACCAGTTTGGGAGGTCGAGTCATCCCTTATCAAGGAATATCTCTAATTCCTAGGTCTAGGCTTCCTCTTAAGCCTTTCTTAGAGAGCCCTATACGTTGCTTCTTGAGCAAGTAAGTCCTATCATCTGAGCCTCTCTTATGAATGGGCTCTTGAGATCACTATCTTTCCATCATTGATATACCATTCATAGTGATTTCCCTTATACCGGGACTCCTCCCGTCATTGGAAGTCCGTAAAAACCCGGGGACATTGACTTAGGTGATAATGGGTCTTTGTCCCATTGTTGCCAGTGGGTCTAGTAATTGCCCCTTTGGAACCCTTCCTAGGACCCCTGCTAGATTGAGCGGTAACAAGAGCATATAATTGAGAATTGGAGTCCTCATACAAGGTTGGAGCCTTGTAAAAGATCAGGTTGGACCTAGATTGATATTTGAGGATTGTAGTCCTCATTCAAGGTTGGAACCTTGAAGAAGTTAGAGATTTTTTTGTACAGGTTGAAGGGGATTAGAGTCATTTTCTTTGTGTGTGTGTGTGTATCTATATATATATATATATTTATTTATTTATTTTATTTCTGTGTTCTAGTATACTGTGCTTCTAATTAAAGAAAAATCTTAACTGACTAATTAACAATTGAAAGAAACACTGATTCACCCCACTCACAATATTTCCAACAATTTCATGTTTCATTTTTCAATCATCTAGGAAGGTCATTTTATTGGATTGGTACTTGAATAATTAGTTTATGCCAATGGTGAATGATTGAGACAAATCATCCACTAATACAAGACAGAAAATATTTGTATATTCATAGTCCAGAGCTTGCTCTTATAGTAATACAGGTTTTGGGTCCGTTGAGGTAGAAGATTTAACCTAAAGACCATATGACTACCAATGACCTGTATGGAAGAAAAGATCCTTAGATACAAGAAACTATATGATTGATAGTCTATTAAATTAAAAAATCATGATACATAGAACTCCTTGGTTATTCACTGTTCTCATCATTCACAACATGCCCATTGTACAACTATATTAATAATAACACATCGATCCCACACTCTTCCATTGAACATAAATAACTATGAGTTCATTCATTCATTACATCCTTTTGTAGCATATCGTCAAATAAACGACTCCCATCAGGGTAATTCTGGAAGTTTCTGACTTTATACTTGTCTAGCTTTGAAACTCTTCTAACACTTAAGCTGACCACCCGTGTATTGCTAATGCACTCTTAACATAATTGCAGTTCCTTTTGTTATGTTTAGTGAAATTCATAATAATAATGTGCAATTTTCACCCTATGACGGAGTAAAATCTAATCTTGTTGCTTGTTTAAAATTCAAATAACAAGGTTGAGTTACCCCAAGAGTCATGTTTGCATAGAGATGCGTTCTCTAGGGTTGGGACATCCCCATACATTCCCATAGCCTCAGGCACATGGGGAAGTTAAGAAATGGCCCTTAGTATTGAACACGTTCTTTGACATACATGGTAGGGTACAATCGTGGTACATCTTGATTTGCTTCGGACAATGGGCGTCATACATGCTACATATGTAGTTTATTTAAAACAAACATCTGACACAAAACTCATCAAAACCTCTAACCATTATAAAAGTGTTATATAGTTTCTATACGTCACATATATAAATTAGTTGCATTCAGTACGAATATGGCATCAGTTTAAACTATTTATAATTCTTATAAATTAAGTTCTCTATTCGTAAACTTTTGATTATTTTTTATTGTCCATGCCCCCTTTGCCCCTTGAAAATTGGGAGGTATACCCCAACAGACTAAACCCTTGCTTTGTTGGTCCCCTTCCCACTTCCACGAGCTTTGGTGTGACATATTCCATAAAAGAGGTAGAATGTTGGATAAGAATCCACCATGTGTATGGAGAATAATTGCACTTGAAAGTTCTAAGGCGAATTAATGAAGTCGTAAATGTGAATCGCACAACTTTGTCGGGTTAAGAATGCCTTTGGCATGTGCTTTGAATCTGTAGATGGGATAGGTCGCCAATTTCAACATCGCTTCTTTTTATCTAGTTAACAACACTCATTTCGGGACTGACATGATTGAATCTTATCAGAGGGACATCTTTTGATCCAAGCCGTTTGTTTCCATATGTAGAGACATGAAGCGAGTAACTGTTTTTGTAATTGATATTCATTTCAAGGGCGTATATTGTAGATTTCAGGGTGGATTTTGTCTCTTTTCGCATTGAGCGGATCATACAGGTAGGCATCAGAAACCCTCTGATGCCATTCTGGATTTATTGGGGGAGAGGACCTGGAGAAACCACAGCAGAAACGTGTACCTCTACAGGGAGTAGAAACCCTCGACACCATTCTAGATTTATTGGGGGAAAGGACCTGAAGTAACCACAATTTGCGACTGTAGTGGAGCATTAGCACGATTTCAAGGGCGTATTCTGTAGAGTTGGGCCAACATTCAGAAGGCATTTGCAGCTTCGCCTCCTTCACCTGACACATACTGGTTTCTTTTGGAGCGACAATGAGTTCTCGTTTGTTTAGTGCAGCTTGTTAAAATTTCTATTTTCCCACCTCGGTTTTCAGTTTCTCCTTATTTCTCCCATGTAGTTAAATGCCCTTTCCCATAAACATACATTCAACAGGCTGAAAAAAATAAATTCGCTGAAAACACAAATTCTGGAAAATTTACAGAATGCTGGAAATTGCAGAAATAAAAATCAACAATAATAAACAGCCATTAAAACACTGATATTTTTTGTCAACGTGACCTTGGAAAAACCCCCTACAACTCTTGGGGAAAACCAGTTTGAGAGCTCTTCTTTATTTCTGAAAAGTCTTTTTTACAGCAAGAAAATTTCAGCAAAAAATCAGCTTTTTCTGCTTGTTCTTGCTGCTGTTCTGCTTGTCTTTCCTGCTGTTCTGATTGCTGAGAGTTTGCCTGGATGTGTGCCAAACTGTTGCCTCTTTCTCCTTCTTGTCCAGAAATTCTCCCTTGCTCTCTTGCTTTCCTTCTCCCAACTGATATGAAAGAATGAATGATTTTCCTCCTTTCCTCTCTAAACCAACCCTAAATGACTTTTGGGTGATCTCTAAATCCAATGGGTGAAATAGATTTAGATCAATGGCTGAGATTAAATGCACATTTAAATCTCACTTTCTATTTTTAATTCACCCACTTTAATAAAGACCCACTTAGTCATTTATTTCCAAAGTCACTTTTTCCTTTCTAATTTTTCATTGACTTTATAAAAGTCACTTTAAAATTAGACTTAGTAACTTTATCACTTAAAGTCGGTTTTAAATTAGATTTTAACTTTATAAAAATTATAAAGTCACTTTAGGAGAAACATTAAAATATTTTGGACACTTTTCCCTAGGTCAAAGATCAAAGTCTAAGGGAACCACCTGTCCTTTGGTACCAAATTTCAACACTCCCTCTTACCGAGGAAGGTGTTCCTCACCACACCCATCTTGTTTCTGAAGTAAACATGCTTGCCCAGTGGTAAGGCTTTGGTAAGAATGTCTGCTACCTGCTCATCAGTGGAAATATACTCAAGCTTCACAGCTCCCTTCTGAACATAGTCTCTGATGAAATGATATTTGATTTTGATATGCTTTGACCTGTCATGAAATACTGGATTTTCCGTGAGTTTAATGCAACTCTGATTATCACAGTAGATCACTGAAGGTCTCAACGACTGACCAAATAAGCCAAACAACATCTTGCGAAGCCAGATGGCCTCACAACTAGCTAGACTGGCTGCCATATACTCTGCTTCTGCTGAACTCAGTGCTACTGACTGCTGCTTCCGGCTGAACCATGACACTACTGCTGAACCCAAACCAAAACAGCACCCTGAAGTGCTCTTCCTATCAGAAGCACAACCTGCCCAATCAGAATCAGTGTATCCTACCAATCTCACTCCATCTCCCTGCCTGTAGTCCAGACCATAATCCACTGTCCCCTGCAAGTACCGAAAAATGTGTTTTGCAGCCACCCAGTGAACCTTCCTAGGCTCACACATAAACTGA
>APFE030806222.1:230409-277296 GCA_000404065.3 Pinus taeda | reverse complement strand
CATCTCAAACTTCGTCGCAAGATCTCTCTTGCAGTGCTCTATGAGTCTCTCTACACCTGTAATGACCAAGTCATCCACATACAACACCAGAATGAGAGGCTCCTCACCTATCACAATAAAGTAAACGTTCGGATCTGCCTCACTCTTTGTGAAACCCATCCCCTGCAAATAAGTATCTATCCTGGAGTACCAAGCTCTGGGAGCTTGCTTCAGGCCATAAAGGGCCTTCTTCAGTCTGCACACATGGGACTCCCTCCCATGCACCTCAAAGCCCTGTGGCTGCTCAATGTACACCTCCTCCTGTATGAAGCCATTGAGAAATGCGGTCTTCACATCCATCTGGTGGATCTTCCAACCCACCTCTGCTGCTATCGATATAATGGAGCGAATCGAAGTATATCGAGCCACGGGAGCGAAGGTCTCCTCATAATCAACTCCCTCTACCTGGGAGAACCCTCTAGCCACAAACCTCGCTTTGAATTTCTCAATGCTGCCATCTGCAGCATGCTTTACCTTGTAAAGCCATCTGGAAATAACCATGGATTTTCCCTCAGGCCTCGGCACCACCTCCCAAACATCATTCTTCATGATAGAAGAATACTCCTCCTACATGGCCTCTCTCCAGACCTACTGGCTAGTTGCCTCCTCATAGCTAGAAGGCTCAGAGTCAAGGATGTTGGTAACCATTGCCATATAGCTACAAAACCTCTCAGGTGGTCTACTCTCTCTGACCGGCCTCTTAGGCTCAGCAATAGATGTGGTATCTCTCAAGGTGTCATGAAGCCACTTGGTTTTCCTCTTCCCTGAGCATGCTTCTCCCATAGGAGAATGAAACTCCTCCTCCTCATCATCAGGGGCCTGAACTCCTGACTGTCTATTTGCTGTCCTCTTGCCTGCACCTGAACCTGTAGAAGCTGAGGTACCGTGTGAACTGTCCATCAGTGGACTCCCTAATGAACTTCTCTGTGAACTGCTCAGAGCACCACCCCTCTGGCTCGGCGAGCCACTGCTCACTGACGGACCTGACATCCTCATAGATGTACCCCCTGATTCTCCTGATCCCTGCCCACTGGATCCCTGTGATTGACTCAATTGTTGCTGAGGGTCTAGCTGATCCAGATACTCTAACTTCAATGACCTCCTAAAGGCCCTGTCCTCCTCGAAATTCACATCCCGCCTAATAACAACTCTCCTCTGTGCAGGAATGTAAATATGAAAGGTCTTTGAGGTCTCACTGTAGCCCACAAAGATACTCTTCTCTGCGGGGGGCTCTAGTTTGGTCCTCTTCTCCTTGGGTATGTAGGAGTATGTAATGCATCCAAAGATACGAAGATGACCAATATCAGGCTTCTTCCCAGAGAAAGCCTCCTCCGGAGTCATGTGCCCCAAGGCACGATGCGGACTCCTGTTCTGCAAGTAAACAACTGTGTTGTTGGCCTCTGCCCACAAGAACAATGACAACCCCTGATCATGTAACATGGCTTTGGCAGCCCCTACGATGGATCTGTTCTTCCTCTCCGCAACCCCGTTCTGCTGGGGGTTGTAAGGAACAGTGGACTCCCTCCTAATGCCTGCCTCCGCACAATAATCAACAAACTCTCCAAGGGTGTACTCTCCCCCATTGTCCGACCTCAGGGACTTGATCTTCCGACCTATCTGTGTCTCCACAAGAGCTCTAAACTCCTGAAATTGCTTGAAGACCTCACTCTTGGTCTTCAAGAAATAAATCCAGGTCCTCTTGGAGTGATCATCAATGAATAAAACATAGTACTCAAATCTACGCAAGGAAACATGAGACATCTGACCGCTCACATCAGAATGAATCAAATCAAGTATCCCAGTCGCTCTGTTGTCACTGCTAGGAAAAGGGGATTTGGCAAACTTTCCCATCACACATCCTCTGCAAGTATCAAAGTGATCAGTACTGAAATCTGGCACACCTGTAGTGATCTCCCACAAGGTCCTCAAGGCTCCATGATACATATCTCCCATCCTGTGTTGCCAAATCTCACATAGCTCAGAACTGCTAGCTCTGCTGTCAGTACTACTGCTCAATGCCACAAGGGACTGGAATGCAAACCTGTACACCTTTGCATGGCGTACACCTATCACTCTAGTTGACTCAGCTGGAGCACCCCTGGGATACATCAACACCTGTCCTCCCCTGAACAGTACCTCATATCCTCTTTCCTCCAAAGCTGAGATAGATATGAGGTTCTTCCTCATCCCTGGCACATAAAGAACCTCTGTCACTTTCAAGGGAGGTTTGGACTCCCTCTGAAATGTCAGTGTCCCCACCCCAACTGCTCTAACAACTCTGTCATCACCGAGTACTACCTCAATATCAGTGCCACTCTCTGAAAGCTCCGAGAAGTACTCACGGACTCCTGTCATATGACGTGAAGCCCCACTGTCTACATACCAGATACCTGTAGATGCTCCACTAATCGAGGGAAAAGCCTGCTCCCTCTGAACCTGTATGGCAGGTGATCCTGCACTAGAGGACTCACACATAGTGAACGCAAACTCCCGGTCAAAACGACCTGCAAAATCCTCAATCTCTGCTGAAGCTGCCAAACTCTGGTCTTTCCCCTTCTTCTTCTTCTTCTCTGGACACACAACTGCATAGTGTCCCATCTTTTGACAATTCCAACACTTCACCTTGGAATAGTCCTTCTGTGTTTTTCCCTGTTTACCTTTACCTTTGCCTTTGCCCGCACCACTGCTTGTGGAAGCCTGCTTCTTCCTTTTGCCTTTCTTGCCTCCTGCCACCAGTGCTACATCCTCATCCTGCTCAACTGGCTTGGCTGCCCCAAGCTGACCTTTCCTGATCTCTGTCTGAATGCACATCCCAAAACCTCTCCCATGTGGGAAGGGTCTCACGTGCACAAACCCCATCAGCAAAGTTCATCCATGAACGGGGGAGGCCATTTACCGCAATCCGCACCAACTCAGTGGTGGAATGGCCTCTCCAATCGCTGCCAACTCATCTCTCACATTAGTAATCTTAGTGAGATATCCAGCTGCACTATCATTGCCCATCTTAATATTCTTCAGCTTCTCCTTCAGGACCATTTTCCGGTTCTCATTCGTACTCTGGTAGAGATTGGACAATGCTGTCCACATCTCATGGGCATTGCTCTTTCCTCTCACATGAGGAATGCAATGGTCTTTGATTTCGTCTAGAATCAGCCTCTTACCCTTGTTGTTCTTTTTATTATAAGCAGCCAACTGAGTAGCATCAGTAGGCACAACAACAGGGGTCTGTGTGGTATGCACCATGATATTCCAGACTTCTGCCTCCTCAAAGATACTCTGCATTCTCTCCTTCCAAACGCTGTAATTTGTATGCCCATCCAACCTATCCTCCACCCTCAATCCCAATGACATCCTGCTGTCCTAAACTGAAAAATAGCACTGCTGTAGTAAAGATAAAACCTGTTGTTTATGAAAAATCAGCTTACTGGAATTTTCTGAGTGAAAAATCAGCAGCTGTAATTTTTCTCTTTTGCTGTCCCAAACTGCCCTTCAGCGCTCAAGCTTTGATACCATGTAAAAAAAATTGTTTTCCCACCCAGGTTTTCAGTTTCTCCTTATTTCTCCCATGTAGTTAAATGCCATTTCCCATAAACATACATTCAACAACCTGAAAAAATAAATTTGCTGAAAACACAAATTCTGGAAAATTTACAGAATGCTGGAAATTGCAGAAATAAAAATCAGAAATAATAAACAGCCATTAAAACACATTAAAACACTGATATTTTTGGTCAACGTGACCCTGGAAAAACCCCCTACAACTCTTGGGGAAAACCAGTTTGAGAGCTCTTCTTTATTTCTGAAAAAAAACCTTTTTACAGCGAGAAAATTTCAGCAAAAAAATCAGTTTTTTCTGCTTGTTCTTGCTGCTGTTTTGCTTGTCTTTCTGCTGTTCTGATTTTGCTGAAGAGCTACATGGTATGTGTGCCAAACTGCTGCCGCTTTCTCCTTCTTGTTCAGAAATCTCCCTTGCTCTCTTGCTCTCCTTCTCCCAATCTGCTCATGAAAGAATGAATGATCTTTTCCTCCTTTTCGTCCTTTAACCCAACCCTAAATAACTTTTGGGTGATCTCTAAATCCAATGGCTGAGATAGATTTAGATCAATGGCTAAGATTAAATGCACATTTAAATCTCACTTTCTATTTTTTAATTCACCCACTTTAATAAAGACCCACTTAGTCATTTATTTCCAAAGTCACTTTTTCCTTTCTAATTTTTCATTGACTTTATAAAAGTCATTTTAAAATTAGATTTAGTAACTTTATCACTTAAAGTCACTTTTAAATTAGATTTTAACTTTATAAAAATTATAGTCACTTTAGGAGAAAAATTAAAATCTTTTGGACACTTTTCCCTAGGCCAAAGTTCAAAGCCTAAGGGAACTACCTGTCCTCCGGTATCAAATTTCAACACAGCTGTCCGAGCAGTGTGAGTAGTTTGGTCAGTGGTGAGAGCATCGAGCAGTGAACAATGGGCAGTGTGAGAGTAGAGAGTTTTTATGCAGCAAAAGTATCGAGCAGCGAACAAGGAACAACAAATGCATTCAAACATGACAAAGGAACAAGAAATTTTAGAACATGCGGAGACAAATGATTTAGGACAAGTGAAAGTTGTCTCATCCGCCAAAGCTGGGAAGTGGGTTTGGGTCAATGCCAAACAATATTGGGGCATTTTAAAACGAAGAATAGCCTGTCTAAAATGGGAGCAAACAAGGAAGAAACAGTCTAAAAAGAAAAGTACTTGAGCACTTCGCAAAAAGCACTCAAACAAGTCTCCTTTTCAAGCATGTGGCAATAAGAAGTCCAGAGGAAAAGTCATTGATGATTCTGCCTTATATAGTCCCACATCGACACCTCTCACCTGCTCATCTGATCTTTATGTGAAAGAATTGTTAAATGCAAAACAAAGGTTGGAGGTTTTAGAAGCTAAAGGGCAGGAAAGAGATCATAAAATTCGTATAATAACAACTGAGAACAAGGCTTTAGCAGAAAGCAATAAAGTTTTAAAAGAACAAGTGGCTTTGCTACAGGAAGCTCTCTTTATAGGGAAGATGGAATGTCAACGCATGAAGGCAGATGTGCAAAACATAAAGAAATTTGTAGTGGAAAGTATTGAGGTGGTGAGTGTGAAATGATCCCAAGATAAATGGAAAATGATTACCTAAATAAACAACCTTGAAGACAACGCAAGAGAAGAAACAAAAGGAGATTCCACCAAAGTTTCCAAAACTTGGGCTCAAATTATTAGCAATTATGCTAATAAGGAAGGAGAAACAAATATTCAAGTTGACAACTTGCAAGATAGTGAAGGCAAGGAAAGACAAAACAGGGCAGCAAACATAATTATTAAAGGGGTGAAAAACTATGGGAAAAATGAATGTACTCTTGACCTTGCAAGAGATTTCTTGAAAGACAAGTTGCTATGGCAAGGAAAAATATGCCAAGCATGGAGGGCGGGTAAGTTTAACAGGGAGAGAACTAGGCCCATAAAAGTCATTATGCTTAGCTTGCGTGATAAATATATCATTCTAAGCAAGAAACATCTCTTGAGGGGTTTTCGTTTTTTTCTAGAAGAAGATTTAATTGTAAAATAACAAGAGGAAAGAAGGGATGAAATTTTGAAGGTTAGGGCAGCACGAGATGAAGGCAAGAGAGCATGGATTTACAAAGGCAAAACTGTGACAACGTGATTTGAAACTCCTTCCAAAACAGAGCAATAAGATGTTAATAAAGAAGAGGCAACAAACTCTTCAACAGGAAATCAGAAAGCAAGGTCAGTATGGGAAAGCAGGGACAAAGACTCAAATGTGAGTCCTGCATGTCAAAATAAATAGCAATCAAGTCATACTCAGGTTTCCTTAAGATTAGTTTGTTGGAACTGCAAAGGTTACCCATGGAGACGAGGACCTGGGTTAGGGCCTATTGCAGAAGATAGAGATATAATTTGCCTCTTAGAAACACATGAGCACAAAGGGTGCAAGACACCTCTGTTTGAAGGATACTGGAAGATGGTAGCATGGAACAAGGCAGCAGGGAATGGCAAAGGGCATGGGGGTATCATGGTTTTAGTAAGGGAGAAAGAAGGTCGTCTCATTCAGCTAGAAAAAGAAGACTCAAATAAGCAATTCATTTGGTTTAAAATATTAGAAAATGGAAACCACATCAGAATTGTAGCATGCTGTTTTGCGCTACAGGTTTCAAAAATTTAGAAATGTAGAGGGCTTGAGCACAAAGATCCATTTGCAGCCTTAAAAGCGGATATTGCAACATATTCGTAGCTAGATGAAGTCTTTATAGTGGGTGATTTCAATGCTAGGACTGCAAGTGAGCAAGCTAGCATTCTTTGTTGTAAAGATGATTGTGACCCTATTTGGTTTACAGAGAAAAGTGATCATTAGTGGGAAAGAATTTTAGAAGACAAGGGCTGCAATCTCTTCGGTGAACAATTGCTTACTCTATGTGGGACCTTTGATTTAGTCATTTGTAATTTCTAAAGTCCGATAATTTCACTTGCAATACTTACAATGGAGCAAGTGTGGTAGATTATGTAATTTGCTTGCATGGTTTGTGTGAAAAAATGGAGGAAGTTTTGATTGGAGATCAGCTATGGGACTTGAAATCAGATCACAAGCCAATTTATTTATGTTTCTCTTGGATTGGAAAGAAACAATTAGAGTAAAAAATTCAGCATGCCCAACAAAATGTCCCATAGGGTAGAATTCTTTTGATCCCAGAAAATTGTAATACCTTCAAAATGAGACTCGAGAGGCTCTTCGAGATGGGGAAAATTACAATTCACAACCTTCATAGTTATAAATTAACACATTTAATTCAATGCGCACTTGCAAGTGCAAAAGAGTAAAAATTAAGAAGTCTGAAACAAATTGTTTTCCGATTAATGCTTGGTTTGACAAGGAATGCAAAAAGACAAGGAGAATATGGAAAGAGTCAAACAAGGACAACATAAAGTTCAAAACTTACAAACAGTTATTAAGCAAGAAAAATGTTGATTTCATGGTTTCAGGGAGGGAAGAACTAATCTTCCTTGGAAAAAATAATCCCAAATTATTTTGGAAGGAGCTTCAACCGAAAAAGATACAAATTGGAAATAATATTACAACTTCTAAATGGTTTGACTATGCAAGACAACTCTATGAGCAAGTTCCCAAGGTTGACCCTCCCCCCTTGGTCAACATTGATATTGAACTCTTCACAGTACAAGAGGTAGAGATGGGTATCAAAAAGTTGGGTGTTGGAAAAGAAAAAAACATAGCTGAACTCCAAGCAAAATATCTAAAGTGGGGCTCAAAAATTCTTGCACCTCACATTACAAAAATCTTCAACAACATCATACAACAAGGGCTCCCCACAAATTGGACAACTAGTCTAGCAATACCTCTTTTCAAGAGCGGTGACATCAATAATCTCTCCAATTATAGGACCATCATGATAAACCCTTTGTTTGCAAAGCTATTTGGAAACATGCTAGAAAACAAAATTAGCAAGTGGGCAAAAGAGAGAGATAAGCATGCTAAAGGGCAAGTAGGTTTTAGACCTAAGCATTCCACAATTGATCTTGTATAACTTTAAGACACATCATTGAAAAAGTTTGGGAGAAAAAGGAAGAAGTCTTTCGTTACTTTGTTGATTTCAGAAAAGCGTTTGACCCAGTTCCTAGGGATAAGCTTTGGCACAAAATGGAGGAACTTGGGGTTCTTAAACATTTGAGAGCAGCTGTGCATACACTTCATGAAGCGGTGAAAGTCAAAATTAGAACTTTAGCAGGGATTTCTGAAAGTTTTAGAAGCGATATCAAGGTCAAGCAAGGTTGCCCTCTGTCTCCTACCCTTTTTGGTTTATATATCGACAAGTTTGTGTAGTGTTTAAATTCGCAAGGGGGTAATGATATCTATTTGGGCAAATTTGTTATAAGGTTTCTTTTGTACGCATATGACTTTATTCTGATTGCTAAATCAGCTCTTGATTTGCAAGAGCACTTACTATCCCTTGAGCATTTTTGTAGAAGCGCAGGGATGCAAGTCAATATCAACGAAATGAAAATAGTGGTCTTCTCTAAGAAAAGAAAACATAATTAGCATAAATTCTACTTTGAAGACAACACTTTGGAAGTAGTTGTGATTACAAATACCTTAGAATTGACTTCAACAAAAATCTACATTGGAATGGTTGTAGAGAAAAAGAACTTTGGGGGATTGGAAAGCATTTTATGCTTTTCAAAATAGGTGTAGAGAGGCAGAGTTATGGGACTGGAAAACCTCTCAAAATCTTTTTGGGCTTCAAGTGATTCCGATGATTCTCTATGGTTGTGAACTATGGGTCAGCAGTACCTCCGACATGCAGTGGAAACAACTTGAGAAAATTCAAAAGCGTTTGATTACAAACAAAATTAAAATTAAAAGTGCAGTTCCTTATGATATCTTGTTAAGTGAAACATGGACTGCTCCTATTGAAACAATTGCTATGGTGTGAGCCATAAAGTATTTAAAGAAAATTGAGCAAATGGAAGAGGGTAGATGGCCTAAGGTTGTCTTTAATGAAAGATTGTGCAATAGCAAAAAAACTTGGATGCAACAAAATAACAAATGGTTTAGTAAGTGCGGTATTTGCTTGAACGCATGTCCTATAAACAACAAATAGATGGAAACTTTTGTTATGGAAAAGTTCCACAAGCGTAGTTGGGATAAGGAGATAGGAAGAAAGAAAAATTACTATATTGAAGTGTTTAATCTCTCTCATAGTCATCAACCAAACGCATACATAGAAGCCAATATCTCTTGGAGAGCCAAAATTCTTATTGCTCAGTTAAGGACTAATTCTCATCAACTCCGTTGTGAAACAGGGCGCTAAAAAAGGCCAAAAGAAGCGTGGGAAGAAAGAGTATGCATTTTTTGTTCTTCCAGAAAAGTGGAAATAGAAAAACATTTCATTTTAGAATGTGAGGCCTTCAAAGACAACACGGAAAGCTATGCAGATATGTTGGCAGTGAGCTCTTGGGATAATTTATTTAGCGAGGGGTTTGTCATGACGCTGGGAGCATTTATTTTGAAGCTTCCCAGAAAAAAGGGTTGAATACATCAAGCAGATGAAGAAGCAACTTGTCTCATAGGTTATCTTTAGCCTCATGGATGTTAAAATAATTTCTTTCTTTCTTCTTTCTGTATATTTGTTAGTTGCTTACGAAAAATAAACACAATTCTCTGTTTCTTCCAATACTCGTAGCTGGAAACAGGGGATCTTTTCTCTGATTATGAATTTTCGTTATGAATCTCTCTTCTAAAAGCTAACGAGAACGAGAATGTTTTGTTAGCTTTCTTGAATTTAGCATGTTAGGTTGACTATTTTATAAAAATGTATTTTGGAAGTGATGTTTATTTTAACGCTAGCAGATACAGAATATTTCTGGTTGTAACTTGTTTCTTTGTTTTAATGCATTCAGGGCAGTCGATAATCAGGTACGTCCGTGTTCTATACATGACACAATTAATTTAAAACATTTATTCATGTTCTATGATTTTTCAAGTTGTATGCTGTCAGTGTTAATATCAGATTGGTTTTGAGTGTTAATATCAGATTGGTTTTGAATGCAGCTGTATGTTGCTTCATGTTCACCTGCTCGTGACATAAATGCAGGCTATGTTGCCTGGGGCCACTCCACTCTCGTTGCGCCGGTACAATGGAATGAAGCAACATTTTGTTTTTAAATAATATATTTATGCAATATTTTCGTGGCGTTGTTTTATTTGTATATTTTTGCAACGCATACTCCGTAATCGGAAAGGAGAGTTTCATGACTGAGTTCTGATATTGCATTACAGTTTGGAGAAATTGTTGCAACAACGGACCATGAAGAAGCAACAGTCATAGCAGATATTGACTATTCTCAAATAGAGGAAAGAAGGTACCTAGCATGTTTGAGATATATGTGAACATCGGGCTTCTTATTGTTTCATAAGGAATAGAACTAGTATGACACCGATAGCATGACGATTTATACTTCCCATTTTCATGTGATTAAAATAGTTTTTCCTTTCACGTGATTATTATATTTTCTGCATGCATTTCATCTCCTTGGTGACTCTTTCTTATTGATATTTGTGATTTACTTCTGGTGTGCCATCTATGTAGGACGAATATGGCATTTGAAAAGCAGCGACGCGGTGATTTGTATCATCTCGTTGACGTTAGCAGATTGGACAAAGAAAAGCATTGATCGCGTTTTACTCATTTACACCCAAACAACATTGATCGTGTTTTTCATATTCGCAAAGGTTATTGTACAACTAGTTTTATCTACATTGATTATAGTAGCTGCCATTTTCATCCAATATAAACGACTATGAATGCACTGAATAAGAATTTCATGGCCTCAAGAAATAGTCGTAGCGTGCTCATATTTTTTACATATTGACAAGATACAGCCACGGGATGGTTTGACTATATCCGATAGATTGAGCTTTGGGGTGAATTGCACCTAGAAAACAAAAACACAGTACTCTATTTTTATATTTATGTTTATGTTTTTTAAAGTGTGGGTTTAAAAAATATGTATGGTGGGTATTTATTGGATGTGGAATTTAATTCCACATTTAATGGATTCATATATTTTATTTTTGACTAAATTATAAAGAGCTAAGTTAAAAATACAATTAATAAAAGTGTGTGTTTTCTTTATTTTGTTTTATTTTGACTATTATTCTATAATTTTTATTAAGAGGTTCATTTTAGACGTCAAAATTTCTCTAATGTTTGTTATTTTAGTAGCATTGTCTTTATTTTTAGGGCTAAGATAAAGCTTCTTAACAATGGGGGGCTATTTCTTATGGTCAATTTTCATTACGTCTGTTGAATTGAAAATGATCTTTCCCAAGTGCATATTATGAATCAAACGGAAAAGCTCATGGGTGTATCCCAATTGCTTGTTTAATGTTATACTAAAAAGGGTGACATCTAGCTCAAATTTAAGTGTCATGAAATATCAACAAAAATTGAAACATTCATAAAATCATGTGGACCTTTCACTTTATTCAGATTTGAAAATTTGTATGGAGACGGTTTGATGCTACTAGTAGCAAAAACAAACCTTTCAAATGAACATTGATAACATAGATTATGGACCAGATATGTTATGGAATTTCCACCATAATTTTATATCATCTATATGCTGTATAGTGTAGATGTTATGGTCACGTCCACAAGTTATTGGGTCTAAACATCAATAGAATTATTTCGGGGTTGGTAAAATGCTTAGGTACAATGTTGTAACATTGAAGATTCACAGTGTCAAAAATACATCGTTATGGTTTGGTAATCATGAAATTTAAATGCCTACAATGTTTTAGAATATTCAACACAATAATAGGCTAAAGCCTAGTGCCAATCAATTGAAATGATAACTGTAGGATAAACAATGTCGATGAGGTTTTGGCAGACCAAATAATGAGCAGTAAACAAAAACCAAATTATGTTTGCAAACTCAAAAGTAATGTTGGAAACATTGAGGGGCGGAGGGGGAAAGGGGTTAAATAAGTATTTCTTAGCAATTATTAACTTATTAATCTTTTCAGAGCATTAGTTAATCTTCGTTAGTGTTTTAAAAACCATAAATAAACAGTAGACAATCAACACAAATTTTTAGGTGGAAAACCCACTCCACGTCCAAAACCACCGAACACTTTTCTAATATGTTCTTTTAATCTTCAACTCCAACTAAAAAAGAAAGCTCCAACTCCCTAGAACTTTAGAAAAACATTTATTCTCCAGCGCCCACTGGAAGGATGCCTGAACACCCTCGTTTTATCAACAATCAGCGGAAAGGATACTCTCACACTCTAACAAGCTTCAACATACCCTAACACCACCCTATTACCTTGAAGTGTTTTCAGGCTCTAATTTGAAGGTGATTTCAACCACCTCCTTAGCACCACTCTACCACCCTAAAATGACAAAATTTAATACAATATTGTGGAATCACGTACAAGGGATAATGGTCCACTTACAATTATATACAATGAATTTTCTTCAACTTGACCAAAACTGTAAGACCTAAAACCCTTGTCCCAACGACAAACCCTAGGGCCTTCAAAGTGACTTTTACAATTCTTTGTACAAAAGTACAATGGCTTTACAAAATATTCACAAGACTCTGAAGTACATACCACAACTTGTACAATGATTTGGACTGCTATACAACTTTCTTTGATGTGAATTGATCCTGATGATGAAATCCTAAGAGCTTTTACTGCTATAGAAAATGATGAATTTTCTTTTCCCTTGTGAAAGGATGCTTGACCTACATTACTGTTATAGTAACACTGCAAATATTGATATAGCCTTGCCAGTTATAATGTTGTAGCTATTCTAGATTTCTCTTTAGGTGATAGAACTTTGTTGCTATGATTATTGGAAGCAACCCCTTGATGAACCTTTTTCAAAGATGCTTTTGCCCTAGTTGACTTCAACAACAACACACAAATGTTGTTACTATAATGAATTTGGTCTGCTCACTTAAGTCGGCTTCAATAGATCACATTGATTTTGAATTTGGTCGCAAATGCCTAATGCCTTCGTCAAACAAGATTGTGATTATAACCATAAGGAGTAAGTTCTTCTTTTGAGCATTGTAAGATTCTCAAGAATAAGACACTGCAACTGAATGATTTAGGGCTTTTTAGGTATAATTCTTCCAAGTTACAAGTCTTAGACAAAGGTCGGTTATTCGCCAAGCTATGAATGATCATTTGTTTATTTATAGGATCCAAATTCTTTAGTAGATCTTTTCGTTGCTTCTTTAAAACACTCTGAGATTGATCAATGTTCAATCTGTCTTGGGCGCAAACATTTTAGGTCTGTTAATTGCTCCACATCATACAATCTTCAAGAATTATATGCTAGATAGGCTGCACTTCAAAATGATGTTTTTAGGCTACCATGCAATGAAGAGTTGCAAAAATGTCATGTCATTTTGTCACTGTAGGTTTGCAAGTTGAGGTGAGGCTTGCATGAATGAGGGTCTTTTGAACATAACCTATTCTTTTTGTTAGATCCACATTTCTACCATAGAATGCATGCCTTGAAAACATGTCATCTCTCTTTTAAGAAATAGTCTACAGTGTTAGAGGGATGCCATATGTAATTATGCCATGATATCTTCTATTATGTTAATACTAAATAACATGAGGATCTTTGTTGTCCTACACCGTTCCCCTCCTAAGGGCCACAACCACAGCAAGTCGCTCTTTTACCTGCAAAATACTATGCCCAAACGAAATCCAAATTAAATAAAAACTGAATTGAAACCCCCAGAATCAAACCCTTCTGCAATCAAACATATTGTATACGGTCATAATCCTTTGATGTATTCCTTCGTTGGTTTGTAGTGCAGTGAAATATAACCTTGACAAAAACAAAACCTATGGATATATACTCTTGCAATAATAATGAATCACCAAGACAAGTGTTGATTTTTAATGTACCTTGGACAAGTGGTTTCCCATGGGTTAGTCTCTACCTAGGGAAAAGTGTCCAAAATAATTCTTTTCCTAAGTGTGATTTTATAAAGTGAAAGTTACTTTATAAGTGGTAAAGTAATGTTAAATTATAAAGTGAAAAGTGACTTTACATAAGTACAATGTGGATACTTTATTTAATGGGTGAGTTAAAAAATAGAAAGTGAAAATTAAATGCACATTTATTCTCATCCTTTGATCTAAATGAATCTGAGCCATTAGATCTTAGGGTTGCCCAAAAGTCATTTAGGGAAACAAAATGGGAAAAAGAAAAGAGAGACTACATTCATTCTTCATGAGCAGATTGGAGAAAGGAGGCTAAGAGTTGGAGAAAAGTTACGAAGGAGAAATTTGTTGCAGCAAGATGAAGGAGTGATTTCTCGGCAAAGTTGAGCATGAAAATAGAGGCATAGAAGACAACAAAAGGTACAGTACGAACAACATTTAATGTTGTGAGTTACACCATTTGAGAGAAGTTTCCGATTTTTTTTTTGAAAAAAAATATGTACAATTTGTACAATGGCACAAAAATCCATACAGTACAATATGTATCCGTACATTACGTATTTTCAGCTTCAATTGGGCACAAAAATCGAGGCAAAGTGGGCACAGTTTTCAAGGAGTTTTGGGCTGAAGAGATAGGTTGTATTTTGTTGTTTTGTTTTGTCTGCAAATGTATTTTTCCTAAACTTAAAAGATAAATAAATCTGAAGAGCTCTCTAACAGGTTTTCCTCGGAGAAGATTGAAGGGGTTTTTCCTAGGTCTAAGTTGACCAAAAATATTTTTATGTGTGTTGCTAGTCTATTTATGTCCATATTTAATTTCAGCACGTGTTGATAGTCCCATGTGTTTTAACTTGAAAATTTCATTTCCAGAATTCTATATGTTGAATGTATGTTTATGGGAAAGGGCATTTAACTGAATGGGAGCGATAAGGTGAAATTAAAACCGGGTTGGGATTGTAGGAAACTTTTTAGTCATCAAATTTAAACATGGTATCAGAGCTACAGGCTAAAAGTTACAGTTTGAACAACAGACGGTAGTTTGGGACAACAAACAGTGGTTTGGACAACAAACTGAAATTTTGGACAACAAGCTCAATTTGGACAACAAACTGATATTTTGAGACAACAAGGTGAAATTTCACACAGAATGAACTTTTGGGACAACAAGGTGTGCTATAAAGTTCATTTCTCCATTTTCTTGGTTTTGTAAATTTTGGACAATGGTCATGGCCATGTTCTTAAGGATAGAGGATATATTGTATGGGATGTCCAACTATGCTGTTTGGAATGACATAATTCAAACAATGTTTGAGGAGGCAACAATTTGGGACATAGTGCGGCAAGTGGTTGTACCTCCTATTACTGCAGATAAACTCGCTGAATTCCCAAAAAATAATGCAAAGGCAAAAAGGATTTTGATGGACAGTTTGAAGGATCATGTGGTTCCTCAGGTGAGAGGAAACACATGCATATTAGATGTGGACAACTCTAACTACTCTCTATTAGAGTACCAATGAGAGTAGGAAGATGGTACTCAAAGAACAATTGAAGGACATTAGGATGACAAAGGCTGAAAGTGTAGTTCATTATCCTGGCAGGGTCAAACAAGTACGTGATGATTTGACTGCTCTTGGTGAGGCAGTTGCACCCACAAATTTAGTCAGGATAGTTGTAGTAAAACTTCCTAAGTCTTGGGAGGTCTTTGGAGATGCTATTAGCTTTAGGTAGAATCTTCTCAATTGGGACAAATTCTGAGATGATTTTGTGCAACATGAGATATAGAACATTGGCAGTGGTGGGGTGAAGACAGCAGATGAGGAGGATGTAGCCTTGACAGCCAAGGGAAGAACAAAGGGAAGGCCAAGAAAGGGGCCTCATCAGATGGGGTTAAGGGAAAAGAGAAGAAGAAGAAGAAAGATACAGATATTTCCAAAGTCAAATATTGGGCATGTCAGAAGATGGGGCACTATGTTGCAGGCGGTTGTGGTTGTAATGTTTCGCTATTGGAATTAGTGGTTGGACATGGATGTATTGTATGACTGGAACTTACACTTCTTAATATAACAAAGCCAACACGTTTCATGCATATGTCATATTGTATTTCAGCTATCTTGTTTACTCTAAATGGTATATGTATCTGTTTGCTTATGCATGCATATATGGACTATTCTGTATAAGTATGTATGAATCTTACTTAAATGTGTTGATTGGTTTAACCATCACTTTGGATTGTTAGCTAACTTTCTTTCCAGTTTGTGATGCATCTACGTTCGTGTGTTCCCTTCCAAGCCATGTGCTATCAGAGGTTTCCAATGGGCGCACTCATCCCACTCTCCGTGTGTTAGAACCGTTCATGCACCTTCCTTGTCTCGCCACAACTATCACACCCTTGCTACCAACAGGGACATCTTACTTGCCTCTGTGCGAAATCGCGGTCAAGGCATTACCGTACGACCCACTGTTGGGACTCCTACACCAATCGGTTTGAGGTATAATTGGGACTTCTTACCAGGGAGATCCCTTGACATGTTGGTGAGTCCAACGTCGTCAACATTTCTGGTGCTAGAAGGAGGGCCAGATGACAAGTTGTGTCCTCTCATACTGTTTTGAACCTTTGTATATCTATCATGGATTCTTGCATTCTCCTCCCTCGACAATGTTTTTCGCATGCAAAATTTGTTACCATCACAAGGGAATTTTTCGATCTCTTGTCCACATACACGTATGATGGTGAAGGCGAAGTGGCTTGGCCTGAGTTCTCACATGACATCCTTACCTTGCTTCACGAGGATGATGTATGTTCTAATGAGCAAGCTAGTCTACTACTTGCATACACACTTCACAAATCTCCACATCGTTGGCTATGTAGCTTACCCGTTGACAACATGCACTCACTTGAGCACTTCTGTGATCTCATTGAAAACACTTTCTATCATTTTGATCCAGAACATCTTGACCAAAAGCTATTACAACAACGAAAGGCTCCACATGAATCACCTTATGGATTTCTAGTAGCGCTTTTGTGATTTGCAGTTTCAAGCTCCGAAGAGCCAGATGAAATTCTTCTATCTTTGGGATAGATTTGAGTATTGTCTTAAGAAATTTGCCCATTCCAAGAAGAAGTTTGAACTCAAGCCTCACTCAACATTCTTCAGTGATGGCGCGACACAATCATAGATGGACAAGGCCACTGTCACAAGTGACTGTCCGTCGTCCCCTCATCAAACAACTCCACCACTGTAGAGTGATGTGGGATATCATGCTCACGCATTTGTTCAGCTGTCACATCCTCCCAACATCACTTCACTTGATTTTCGCGTAGTTTTGGTTGTGAGTCCATCGAGTTTTCATATGCATTTTGTACCACAACCTCCGTCTTCGTACTTGGATGATTCTCCGGATGATATTGTCTCGTGTTCTTCCATTCTGGACTCTACACTTGTTGTGAACGAGGATCAAGCCATTGACAGAGTCGTTGTTGCACAACCAACATGCACTCTCATTCATGAAGAGTATGACTGGGAGCGTGAGCATCAACACTTGACAAAGGATGAGTCCCTTTTGTCCGAGCCCCCTCCGTTCTTTCTTGACATCTTTGGTGAACCTGCAATCCATGATTTTGCATGTGTATTTTTATCTACGGATGGACCCATTGTTGATCACGCGCAGGATACACTAGATGTGAGTCCATCATCTGACAATGGATAGGATAAATTATTCATTGAAAATCCACTTGACCTCTCATCTGCCTTTTCCTGAAACATGGAGGATGAATTTGTTCGCTTCTCATCTACTCCTCTGTTTGATTTATTAGATAATGAGGATGTCGAAGAAATCATTGATTTTTCTGATCGTGGCTGTCATGATCCATTTACTCCCATATTCGATCACGATCATGATTCTATCGCAGTTGATCTTTCGAAGCCACCTGTTTATGATGATCTATCTGGCGATGAAGTTGAAACACCCCAGACTTTCAAGGCACTTCAGCCCGAGATGGTGGTTATATGAGGCCCTCGCTGTCCCGAGGTTGGTTTCACTTCTGATTAGGAAATTGTTCAATCACCCGAGGCTTCTCATCACTCATCTGTATGCATTGAAGATTAATCTCACACAGAGATCATGCTCCCTCCACCTCACACAGAGATCATGCTCCCTCCACTCAAACTACACGATCCCATCGCTCATGCATTGGAGGAATCTTACATTTCAAGCACACGTGCACGACGCAAGTTGTCTTTGTTTCTTTCGTTTGCTTGCATGTTAGAGTCAAGAGTATGCGTATGCTTCAAAGTTCCACGCAGTGTCGCACAACATTGTGACAAGTCCACAGACCACATGTCATGTACTTGCACTCACTTATGTCCTATGGACACTTTTAAACATGAAGTGTGTTTGCCTTCATTGTTATATCCTTCTTGTTTGTTGGTTCACACAACCGGATTACTCGTGGACTAAGCCTTCACCAACATGGGTCAACAAATGCGCTAGTGGCTGCATTGGAAATATCACTTCACGTGATGAGGCCCTTGCACCGTTAGTTTAGGAGTAGGAGTAATGTTTGCTTTCAATTTGTTTGGTTACATGCCTGTTTGCTTACTTGCTTTGCATGTTTGTTTGTTTGCTTTCTTGTTTGTTTACTCACTTTGCTTTCACATTTGCTTCTTTTTCTGCTTTTCTTTGTTGTTTGTTTGCTTGTTTTGTTCGTAGGTTAGTTTCACATGAAACCATGCATGACTCTTGGAACACGCTAGGTAAAGTACAAGAGGCCTTGTGCAGCTATCACTACTTGGTTATCTGTCATCTTGCCTCTATATGAAGAACTTGTTAGTTTTATTCCATGATACGTCGATGGAAAATATGTATTTTTTGAAGTGAACCTTGGTGAAAACACAACGCTTGCGCACTAACTAGTGTCACCTACTCTAGTTGGTTGTTTTTGGGTTAACCCTTGTCAGCTCAGTCAGGTAGAGTAAGGTGAGAGGGAAAACCTTAACAAGCACATCAAAGATATATAATAAACTACTTCTATGAAGGAACGACCCCTTCTGCTCTCAATAAGTTGAGATCCCTCTTCTGCCTCTGAAATGAATAAGTGTTATGCACAGTTATGAAAGTGAAAAATGAAAAAAATGAAAAGTGAAAATTTTCAAAAAATGAAAATGAATAAGGTGAAAGAAGAGAAAAGCTTCCTGAGGGAGGTGATGAAAGTAACTCTGCCGGGGTACTAACCAGGCTCACTGGCAACAAAGTGATGTTTGTGTTCCTGCGTGACTTTGCTAGGGCACTGTCCAGGCCTGCTGGCAGTGGAGCAACACCAGAGATGAAACTAAGACTGACGACTATATTGCTTCTGCACGAATATACCCCTCAACCCCAATCGAAACAACTGTGTTGCCTTGGCTTGGAATGTGTGTCAATCGACCTAGAGCTTGGCAGATGCTACATCTTACAATCAAGCTAGTGTGAAATCCAAGACAAACTAAGAACTGAATAATACTTCCGAAGGTGTTAGACTCGTTTTTTACAAACAAGGTCCATTAAGAGAGTTGGAGTTCTACCAGTGTGTCGCCAAGTGTTGTAGTGGCTACAACTATCCTCCAAAATTTTTCCTTAGCTTCGTTTTGGAGCCTCCTTACCAACCTTTCACAACAACATGTGTTGCTTTGTCAAGTACACAAGCTTCAATGATTTTCTTCTAGAGTGCTAGCTTGTGCATTAGAGCTTGTTTTATCCCCCTCACAGGTTGTTTCTTCGGACTTGGTCCAGCTGCAAGCTAAGAAACTCCCTCAAGAAATTGTGCAATTTTGGAGGGCAACCAACCTTCCCTCCAGAAATTGTGCGATTCTGTTTCACAGACTATCAGGTTCCAGAATTGCGCAAATCTTCCTATCATAGTTCACTGAGAAAATTATGCAATTCCTCCCAGCAGCGTTGCTCAGCCCAGAAATTGTGCAATTTAGGGCAGCAGTCAGCTGCTCAGCCCAAAAATTGTGCAAACCTTCCGGACAATTAGCCTAACTCCCTCCCAGAAATGCACATTTTTTCCCCTCAGCTGAGCAGACTGTTGCATGTGCAATTGGGTTAACCTGTTCCACTCGGGACCAAGAAAACTTGACTTGCATGCATGGCCTACTCTTTCTCGGAATATAAAAAGCAACATGCAAAAAGCATCCCTAGATTTTAGGGATATATTTTTAGCAGTTGAAGGTTACATGCAAAGATTGTTTTAGAATCTTTCCTCCAAGTGTCACTTTTTCCTAGATTTGTGGCATGCACGTCATGAGCCTCAAACTTATTTATTCAATGTTTTAGAGCTCACTTGTTCACATCAATCTTGGAGATTTGACATGCCACAACACATCCAGGGGTCTTCGACACATCTAACTCAGCTATTCACGGGTAATTCGCCTTAACTTGTCTTTTGCAGCATTTATTCCGCTTTTTGTGTTTTTGCTTGTGTGAGTGTTTTTTGCTTGATTTCTGTGAACGCTTGCTGTCGTTTACATGCATACTAGCTTGCACTACCACTGTTTCAGTTTTCGTTAGCATCTCACTATTGTCGCATGAATGAAAATGTTTTACATGAACGATCACTGATTCAACGACTCACTTCACCCACATGCGTGTTGTTCCGTTTTCTGAACTTTCATTGACTGTTTGCATGCACGATCATTCACTCCTGCTTGCATTCAGTATCACCATGGAATCACATTCACATTTTCTTTCAGTTGCCGGTCGGCGGGTCTGGACAGCCTTGGCCTGGACTTTGCCTCACCAAGACAGCATTGCGCAATCCTGAGAAGGAAAGCTCTGTCTTCCCCTCAGGAAATGCACATTTATGCCCAGTGACTATCCTCTAGTCTTGCATTGTGCCATTTTGAGGGAAAATGACTGCTGGCCTAGAAAATTACGCAATGCAGTCACTGGGCCTACAATCACTGCTAGTTGAAATTGCGCATTGCACAGTTCCAGTAGCCAGTAGGCCAGCTTGGATTGTGCATTGCGCAATTCCAACAACTAGGCAGCCTCCCTAGACAGCCCAGACTGTGTTTTGCGTAGTTCTGGTATCCAGTCTCTTGGCTTCCCAGAAAAAATTGTGCAATCCTTGCCAGTCAATCCCCAAGTATGTTTCATGTTGTTCCTCAAATTTGCTTTGGTTTTCGCTGACAAATTTCTTGCCATGCATGTCGCTTTGTCTCCAGATCTAATAGGTGTTCTTCCACTTCTTAGCAGTTCAGGATCAATGGCTTCCAAGAGAGCATAATCAAAAGGCATTGACGAAAGTGCAACTGGAGCAGCAGTTGAGCAAGTGTCTACAAGTCTGTCGATCTATGATGACACCAATTTGATTGCAGACAAGGACATCAAGCTCAAATGGCAAGAGGTCAATGATGCATTTGCAAGCACATTTGGGGAAGACCTCGAAGACCGCCAAGTCTATGTGAACATCCACAAGTCCGGCTTGTACTAGATTGCATGCATATATCTTGTGCGCCCATGCATGAACATGATATATTGGGTCCTCTCGCACACTAATCTTGAGACAATGACATTGAACAGTGTCAGCGGGACGAAGATTGCTACCTCTAGGGCATAGGATTATGATGAGATGTATCAAATGTCAAAGCACGTGATCATCATGGAGACTCATTTCAGCATACCCAACAACAATGCCAACTCCAGAGACATTTTGAAGGACTGGGTGAAGGAGCCAGCCAAATTCAGGATGACACCCAACTAGGTCTACAGGACAAGGATACTGCGGAAGGCGTATGAATACTTGGTCATCTTTGCATGTCGACTGTATGGCCAAGAAAGCACGGAAACCTTCTCACAAAGTTGGGTGATCGCGTTTGACCAACTGGGCAGAGAAGGCAAAGCATGCAACTGGTCTGACATGTTGGCTCACTAGCTGAAGGAATAGGTAACAAGGGCTCGATGACCGCCCAAAGCTATGCAAGCAAAAATCTACATGCCCGCCTACATCTTGGATGCAATCTATTCTCGTTAGGAGTTCCCGGGCTTGAAGTGGGCATGGACACCGGCAGAGATTGCTGTGAACACTTATTGTAAGGTGTTGTCCGAATGCAACTTCAGAGGATTTATCACATAGTTGTCTGACCATTTTGTCACCCCGGTTTACAAGATGATATTCGAACAGGATCCACCCTGCATGTCGAAGGCAATAATGGAGGCACTGATCGACATAGCTGATTGGTATGCCTCATCGTCTGACACCTTCATAAGGATGTATAGCACGAAGAAGCCTCTGCATGTTCTACTGAAGTTTTCCTTGGACAAGCTCGTCATGCAAGAAGTATCATATCACATCTCGGCAAGATTGATAGTTAGGCTGCATTGGAAGAAGAAGGCACCTTGGCCCGTTTTTCCATTGTGGATTGGGTTATACGAGATACACAGTTTCAAGCATGCGGATGTCGAAGAAGAGAAGATGAGGAAGTATCCGTTCGACCTCCGAAATTACAATCCGTATGACCCACATTGTCTTGTGAAAGATCACTGCGCGAGAGTATAGTTCAACTGGATCCACGGGGCATGTCATTAGGCGGAGGAAGACCCATGGAGATATTGTGACAAATCCTCCAGAATCAATGAATTGGTTGGCCTCGCTGTGGAATGGATAGCGAAGCAGCGTGAAGCATTATCCTAGAGAGCACCAGAAGTAGCAGAGATAAACATACCTATGCGCGACAAGGGCAAGAGGAAGATTGTTGACTGCATGGAGGAAAAGCAAAGATGCAAGTTTCGAGAAAACCCACTTGTGCCGAAAGCAACTTTGGCCATAGAGGCAAAGAGGCAACAAAGCGACAAGAGAAACACACAAAGGCAGAGAGAGAAATGTAGGATGAAGGAATCAGAGAAGGAGTTGCATGAGTTGAAGGAGCAACTCCAGAAGGAACAGGAGCTGTGTAGACAAGAGAAGGAAGCACAACAGGAACATGTATAGTAGGGGGTGCAACTTATGTAGACAGATGAAACTACGCTCGTACATATAGTAGACTCATCAGAACAGCTGGCATCAGGCAGATAGGGTGAACCATCGCAAGAGCAAGACTTCCTCAAGAGATAGAGCAAGCCCTTGAATAGATGGATACAAATATGGAGCAACATGAGTTAGAATAAGACATCTATTTCATGCCTCACCACCAAGAGGTTGATCCACCAGCTTCACCGCATACAAAAGAGGAGCAAGTCCCAAGCGACCAAGAAGACACTCAAATCCTTGGAGACAATCTGGAGGAGGAGATGCACAACATCTCATTCGACGAGTCTCAACATAGAGTTGTGCAATCTTGCAGATTGTCGACTTTGGATGATCACACATCCCCTGCGCAGTTTGAGGAACAAGTGATCGTGTCTGATGTGCGCAAACATCCAGCAGCATTGGCCTATGCTACCGGAGCATATGCCGAAGCCACTAGCTTGAGTGTTCGCTTCCTGATAGCTGAGAACGAGCGAATGGCTAAGGAGTTATAGACGACCAAGCAGGGAGGAGAATTGGTTACAAAATTTGCCCAAGCAGAATTGAAGAAGGCAATACTGGATGAAGTATTGTCCCTTGATACAGTCATGCGAGTGTTGTATTCCAAGTTTGGTACGTGCATAAGGTAGTCATCCATCTCAACGGGTGGCCACAACGATGTGCTAGAAGAGCAAGTATCTTGCCGAACGTGCATGCTGTGGTTGATTACATTCAAACATGGACAATGAGATACAAGGGAGCCCACTTCACTTGCTTAAGATGATGAATCCCAGAGTGGTCGAGCTGAAGGCATGCATTTGGAGTCAAATTCAGAACTATGAAGAGCCCCCGCAGCTCATCACTCGTCTACAGGCTTCCCATGCATGTGTATTTAAGAGTATGGATGTTGTTGTGCATGCCCATGCGATGCCATCTATTTGGAAACTCACCCAGGCGAAGACAAAGCACATGTATGACTAGAGCTTGACTCGTACTTTGACGAGTTGATGCGCATAGCCACCAACCTAGGCTTGTCAATCAATGCAGACACCATGCACAAGTATGTTGCTGGTCTGGCTGCACATAAGACAATGATGCGTATGCTATCAGACGAGTTGGATAGAGGAGCCCAAGAAGTGTACTCAGATGCTATGGAGGCAAGAGTCAGGTTTCAGAAATATGTCACCTTAGAGTACACAGACACCATCGTGGACTACTGATCTTGGCATCAGTTCGCCACTATCGATCACCATGAAGATGTCGAAAGGCAGGTCTTCCAACAATTGTCCGAGTCATAGTGATGTCTTGCATGGCTTGCTCCAGCCATTTTGTCTCACATGGGTACATGTGCATTGTAATGTAACGTCTTGTCATGTGTAAGTTCAAGTGTCGATAGTTGGATGTAATAGTCATAGAGTAGATGAAGAGTCATGAGGGTAGATGAACTGTCACAAAAGGGAATGTCAAGGGCCACCCCACCCTTTGCTATAAATAGTCCCTCATAACTCATTGTAGAGGCTTTTGGTCAACGAAGTTTTCGATAAGACTATCTTAGAGAGAGCTTGGACAATATTAAATGAGCCTTGGCTTCTCCATTGCACAAAGCTAGAATATCTCTTTGGAGGAGCAGGCAGTTGTGGCTGTAATGTTTTGCCATCGGAACTAGTGGTTGGGCATGGATGTGTTATATGATTGGAACTTACACTTCTTAATATAACAAAGCCAACACGTTTCATGCATATGTTATATTGTATTCCAACTATCTTGTTTACTTTAAATGGTATATGTATCTGTTTTCTTACACATGCATGTATGGACTATTCTGTATAAGTATGTATAAATCTCACTAAAAGTTGTTGATTGGTTTAACCATCACTTTGGATTGTTAGTTAACTTGCTTTCCAGTTTGTGATGCATCTATGCTCGTGCGTTCCCTTCCAAGCTGCGTGCTATCACAGGTTTCAAAGGGGCACACTCACCCCACTCTCCGTGTGTTAGAACCATTCATGCACCTTCCTTGTCTCGCTGCAGCTGTCACACCTTTGCTACCAACAGGGACATCTTACTTTCCTCTGTGCAAAAGCGCGATCAAGGCATTACTGTACGACCCATTGCTGGGACTCCTACACCAAACGGTCTGAGTTCTAATTAGGACTTCTTACCATGGAAATCTCCTGACATGTTGACGGGTCCAACATCGTCAACAGGTCAACTTAGACCCAGGCAAAACCCCTTCAATCTTCTATGGGGAAAACCTATTAGAGAGCTCTTCACATTTATTTATCTTTCAAGTTCAGGAAAAATACATATGCAGACAAAACAAAACAACACAACAAAATACAACTTATCTCTTCAGCCCAAAATTCCTTGAAAACTGTGCCCACTTTGCCTCGGTTTTCTTGCCCACTTGAAGCTGAAAATATGTACTGTATGGATACGATTGTATGTACTGTATGGATTTTCATACCGCTGTACGGACTGTACGATTTTTTTCAAAAATTCTCTCGAACGACGTGCAACTCGCAACATTCAATGTTGTTCGTATTGTACCTTATGTTGTCTTCTATGCCTTGATTTCCATGCCCAACTTTGCCCAGAAATCACTCTTTCAGCTTGCTGCAACAAATTTCTCTTTCAGAACTTTTCTCTAGCTCTCAGCCTCCTTTCTCCAATCTACTCATAAAGAATGAATGAAGTCTCTCTTGTCTTACCCCCTTTTGTTTCCCTAAATGACTTTTTGGCAACCCTAAGAACTAATGGCTCATATTCATTTAGATTAAGAGTTGAGAATAAATGTGAATTTAATTCTCACTTTCTATTTTTTTAACTCACTCATTAAATAAAGTACCCACATTGTACTTTATGTCTAAAGTCACTTTTCACTTTATAATTTAACATTGACTTTACCACTTATAAAGTCACTTTCACTTTATAAAGTCACACTTAGGAAAATAATTATTTTGGACACTTTTCCCTAGGTAGAGACTAACTCATGGGAAACCACTTATCCAAGGTACATTAAAAATCAACACCTTGCTCTTTACAAACTTTCACTAATGGAAGGAGTCACGATATTAGGAAAATCACGAGGAGAAATATATCAATGGTGTAAAGGAAGTGATTTCAAGAGCCTTTTCAAAGGAGAGGCCCTAATGATAGGGATTGCTTGCTTTAGAAGCAAGATGAATGGCTCTCTAAGAAGGGATAAAAGGAGACTTAAACTTAGGGTTGAGGAGTATCCCTTGGTAAGAAGTGTTATAGACCTAAGAATTCTAGAAGAATAGGGTTTCCAAGCAATCCTTGTGAAATTGGAGTGGAAAGGTTGTGGGACGAAAAAGAAGCCCTAGGGGAAACAAACATGGTCAATGCTTTGGGATGAAACTTCAAACAAATATGCTTGACCAAGTGAGGAAGGAGAATAAGGATCAAGATATTTGATTTGACTTGAGACTTTAATATAATGATCCTTGAGAAAGTCACTGACCAAAGGAAACCTAGGGAGAATGGTTTGTGAGCGAGGGCTTAACAAAACTTGAGACTCCACTGTCAGAATAGCTTCAAAATTGGAGGACCTCTCAAGGATTTACCAACACAACTCTAAACCAAATTTTATCAACCTTGGATGGCTAGAATGAATTATGTGTGATGCCCTAGGAAGCCTACTAGGGTTAGGGTTTGGAAAAGAGAAAGGGAGCTGAGAAAAATCATCGTTTTAGTGATCACTTAGGACTAGACTAATGCCTAACCTATTGGGAGAATGGAGTCAATTAAATTCAATGTTTTAGAGGTCCTTATACCTAATCAAGGAGTTCCTCGACAACTTTGCATGGCTCTGGAGACAACAACTAGGTTACTAGGAAAAATTATGCTTCTTTGATGCTGCAAGTGATGACTTATCAAGGCAATTATGAACAATCATATAACCCTAGGACATTCATTCACTATACTTTGCATGAACATATGAAAAATCCCTCACAAAGACAAGATCAACAAATTCACATGTCATTAAGTCAACTACACCAACTTTATGAGCGGAAATTTTTCATACATATACAAGTGCAAGACATGAGAAATAAACCATGCAAAATACACTTACAAGTATAGCGAGACTATTCCAATCATCAATAGACAAAAATCGAAGCTCCAAGATTAAATACAAGCTCTTCTAAATATCGAAATACATCAAGATTCGAATTTGTCTGGCAATAAGGCTATTGGAATTGTCAAGAAAAGATACAAGTCGCAAATCCCAGTGATGATCAAAATGAAATGATCATCACATCAATATATATCCTCCCTAAGGGGTTCGATTTATTAGGAATCAAAAAATAAAGCAAGCAAGAAGAAAGTTCCAAGAATAAACTCAATGAGATTCTATTAGAGAAAGAAGAAGAAAATTTGCACTTGAAAAACCTTAATCAAAATTTATTAGAACAAATCAAAGATTTAAAAATGAGAAACTTGAGCATCAAAATGGGGATGAATAAGAAATGGAAGAACTTTCATATTTAAAAATTCATAACCAAAATCTTCTTACTAAGATTAAGAAACTTAAAGATGATGAGAAGTCATTAAATAACAAATTAGAAGAACTTATCACGAAAGAAGTATCAAAATATTCAAAAGTAATAGTCCAAGTTGAAGAAAAATGAATGAATATCACAACTCAAGAAGATGACAAACCAGTTGAAAGAAAAATATACTCAGATATTGTAGTTCAGACAATGAAAATTCCAAGTGAAGATTATGTAACCAACTCAACAACATCAATCCCTGAAGTAAATCAAGAAATTTCCACACTCATGATAAGAGAATCAAATTGCAACAACTCCTAATCAACACCCGAATCACAAGAGTAGACATATCAATCAGTCTATGTATTTGTGTCAATCAAAATAGAAACACCAAACTTATGTTCCAAAAAATATTGATGTTTGCATAGTCTAGTCTTATGATAATAATTTATCCCAACATCAAAAAAAGGCAAAGTTCCATAGAAGATTGGTTTAGGATGGTTATATTCCTTCTTAGTTCGAAAATTTTGTTTATCACTCAGAGGATCTTATCATCTTGTATCATCAACTCAAAGAAATCCAGAAAATGTGAATAAATTACGAAACAAAGAAACAAATGACAAGTATTATTAGCAATAAGCTTTGAGGACAAAGCTTTATAAAGATGAAAACAATGTTATGAATATAATATATATAAAAATAATATAAATATAAATAATGATAACAACGATAATAATAATTAATTAGTGATTAGTATAGAAGAGGCATGACACGCCTAGGTATATAAGCATACCCTTATTTGTAGCAATCCCATCATCATATTCTCTTTCATATATATATATATATACACTTGTATCCTCAATAGAGATCTTCATATTAAGTGTTTTGGAGCACTTAACTTGCAAGTATGAACTTTGTTTGTTATATTGATATCAAAGCGTAAATGAACTTTGTTTATTACATTGATATCAGAGTGCAACCGAACTTTAAGAACTTTGTTTGTTACATCTTCTTAAGGTTCTTAATTTAATTAAGTAATTTTTCACTTTGGTCACTATTTTTTTTTGCAATAGTTTTATCAATTTCTTTTTGCATCTTTTGCATTGAATTTTGATTTTCTTGAAGGATTTCCTTCAATATATCTTTAAATTCCTATAGTGTTATTGAATTTGGCTCCAACTTAGTATCTTGTAATGTTATTCTTTTTTCTTATTATAGAAAAATATTAACAACCTCTTCATGTTTACAATGAAAGATCCTAGTGCTTCCATCTAGGCAGATCCTAGAACCATGTCATTATCATTACAAAATAAAGATTTAATGAATTGTAAAACAAAAGTATAGCCTCTAATACTAAATTGTAAATTTCTTATGTCATAATGTTTTCCATTCGTCTATAATTTGAATTATATTTGCAAGGGGAACCACTAACTAGTTAGCACATTTGGTATTAACATAATTACTATCTTGACTAAGAGTTACAAAGATAACATCACTTCTTGCAATTATTCCTTTGATTTTAAATAGTGCAAAAAATTAGTATTTTAAATTTTCATAATATTTCACTTAATTTTTTAACCTTTTTATAATTTAAAAATTATACTCATAATTTCAAAATAATCAGTTTATTTCTTTTAAATTTTCGTTTAATCTTTTAACCTTTTGTAATTAAATTTTTTAATCTTTAACATTTTTGTAATTTCAGAATTGAATTTTTTATACTGAAATGGTGTTCAGCAATGAAATGAAAAATGCGCAAACACATGAGTAATTTAGAATATATATATATATATATATCATTTTAATTATTAAAATATTTAATATCTGTAAAAATATTATATATTTATTAATTAAATAAAATAATATTTTTGAATTGCTTTCCATTACATTACCATATATATTTCATTATCTGAACACTAGATGCTGCTCAACTCCTTCAGGTTTATCGTTATGAAGTTTAAAATCATTTTAATAAAAAACTCAAAATTTAATCTCTTATAATAAAGTGTATAATTATATAAAATAACGTTTTAACTACTTAAAAGCAGTGCGATTCTGTACTTAAAAACAACAAAGTGTCATCCTTCTCTCTTTATATATATTATAATATTTATATATATTTTTAGTTAGATGTTCGGCACTTTACTTCAGGAAACTTAAAATATGTATGTATTCTTCTGCACTCCATCCACTTTATTCTGGTCGTATATGTTCATCTCCTCTTTCCCTGGAGCATACATATTTTCTAATTTGTTTTTATTATTATTATATACTTTACAGCTGTCTTCGAATTTTCTTTATAAACTTTACGTGTAACGCCATAATTCTGCGCGGAGTTAAGCTAAATATTTGAATTTAATCTTTTGTTTTTAAAGACGGTAGCATTTAACAAGTCAGAGTCTTAATAAATTTGAAATTCTGAAGTTAAAATTTTCGGATATTTCCCTCAATCATAGGAAGCACTCTAACGTTAAAACGCATAAAATTTGAATAATATAAAATTCAAACTACTTTTTAACATGTTGATCATATTCAACTTATTTTTAAAATCAAAATCAAATTCCTTTACCACAAAATTGGTTATTCCCTTTCTGTGGAAACCTTCAGGGTCACACTCCCCATTCTGTATATATCTGCAACTTGGGTATGAAAGTATTGAAAGCACAGTACAGATAAAGTGGGCATTTGTTTTGGAGCAGCGGTTTGGCAAATTTAAACTTGCCCTTCCATCTTGTATATTAAAATGGTTTTATTCCATGAATGCTTGGGAAGGCGATACATGCTGCAGTTGTTCATTATATATTTGGTTACCTGCTTGTCATTGCTCTGTAACTTTGCTGTGGCTCAATTTCATGCAAGTGAAGGCCTAACTGGTTCCATTAGTTTTCCTGATGTGGCAATCACTTGCCTAGGAAATTTGGCTGTTTTTTTGACATGTTTGGTCAGAGGAAGGCTTCATGCCGAGATGGGTGTGAGGGATCTTCTGGCCAGCATTACAGCTCCCAAACTGCACGACATTCAAGGGTTTGGACTCACCACATGTCGCTACATATGGGATGCAAATACTAAAAATTTTGTACTCAATCTACGAGCTGCTGACGTAGTAATGCTGACAAAGGCCAAGCCGAAGCTTTCGATGAAGCAATTCATGAAGTACACCTCCCATGTCTATGGTGTGCCCTCCATTCAATTGCAATTACTTCCTTTAAGTTCTGGAAAGATAGCTCCAGAGATCTGTAATGGTAGTCGTCACAAATGCAATTGCATTGCATTCAAGACACAGGAAGAGGTTACAATGATGCTTGCTGAACGGATGCCTGGGACACTTAAAATGCTTCCTGATTCCCAGTGCCTACTACCGTGCCTGATCTGCCTGAGAAATCGCTGCCATGGGTGCAAGCAGGGCATGTTGCATGTGGAGGAGGAGGAGGGGAGTGATCCATCTGGAAGGAATACGAAGAAGCAGAGATTGATAGAGGGTAATCCCAAGGATTGGCCTGTTGCAGCAGTCTGTGAAATACTTGATACATTTTCCGTACTTGAAGAACAGTGTAGTTGCATCTGCATTCCCACGCAAGCAGCAGAAAATGATGAGTGGACAAAGATGCTGATCAGCTCTTTAAAGACTCAAGATAAGGAGTCCAGAGGAGTCGTAAGCCTCGCTTCGGATGCGCTGAAAAACTACATCGATCAGAGTGGAGAATGCGATGATGAGCAAGAATATGGCACTGTTTCATTGATAGTGCCAAGATTTGCAGAAATCTTAGCAAACTTTATATTAACTGGGTGGTTGAGAGTGGATGGTTTCTCTAGCGCTCTGGTGGCTAGAGCGGCCATTAAAGAATATGTTGTGGACAGCAGAGGCAGTGGGATTGCTGGTAACGCGTTTCTAACCAAATGTAGGGTATATTCTAACGTGGAACACACCACTGTTTGCCAGGTGCTGACATTTAGAGGTAGTCTTCTGAGCTTTGGGACCTTATCTTTCATAATTAGTTTTGTGAACTTGATTTGCTCTGTTACTTGGGCTCTGCTTCTTGGATTGGAAGGAGGGCAGGGCAAATGGTATGAGCCACACACTGGTGCACCCTCTAAACCTGTTGTTGATGCCATAATGGTAGCAATAGGTATCGACTTGGGTTTGCATTTCTCGCGATCTGTTTTTAATATGGCGGTTTCGCCTAAAATTCCTCGTAACGGAGTCGTTCCTAAACGTTTGAGGGAGGTCCGGCGCGATGGAGGAGATCAACAGAGCGGCGACGGAGGAGTTGGTGAGAATTTCCGTGGGGATGAACGTGGTAATCCCACATTCATTCGTTCGATATCAAAGAACGGGATGGGTTGTTTGATGACAGTTGCTACGGGAGGGCGCGTTGTAATTTTAGCGGTGGAGATAGGGTGCATTGTATTAGGAGCAAGAGGATGTCTACGGCATGTTGGGAGATGGCTTTATGCTGTTCTTCAGGCTCTGGTTTGGTTGAAGTGGGGAATTGGTAGCGTTCTGATAACCCATTATTCTCTGGAATATGATAGAGAGCTGGCTCGAATAGGTATCAGACAGGGCGCTTCCACATTCTTGCTGAATGCTATTTTTGTTGGAGTTCCAGGTGGTAGTTTATTATATGCCTCTACTTTCCTGCTCAACGCTATTTTTGTTGGAGTTCGAGGAAACTGGAGGTACCTGCCATCTTCACAATTTTCTTTTGATTGAGGAAGGGTCATTACATTTATAACCTTAATATGGGCTTTTAATAAGTTGTATTTGTTACTGAATCACTGATAAGGAATGATCCTCAAAGACTGTTTTGTTTTTCAATTTCATTGCTTTTGCTTTTATTGTGAAATTCATTCGAACTTACAGGGAGAGGAAAGTGGAGGTATCTCCGATCTTCAAAATTTTCTTTGCAGAGGAGGAAACTGGAAATACCTGCTATCTTCAAATTATAAGCTTAAAATGGCCTTTGAGTGGGTTATGGGTTATATTTATTGCTGTATCTTGTAAGATTTATCTGCGTGGCAAGGAATCATTCTCAAGTCATTTTTTGTTTTTAAATTTCATTTCTTTTTATTAAATGAAATGGTTATATTCTTATCTTCTTTCGAAATTAAATTACAAATCCCAAAGATTCTGTGAAGGAAATGTTTTTGTACTAAAATTCTTGGTCAGAAAAGGAGGAATATTTAAAATACAAATGCCATGGCAGCTAAATTGGTAATTAGAGGTTTGGCGGGTTTAATATTGATGTAACTATTAACCCAATATATTGGTAAAAAAAAAATTAAATAAAATTTTATTAGATTATTGAGAATTTACATAAAATACATATAAAATAATTGACTCATTATGTCCAAACTGAACATATTTAAAAAACAAAATAATTCTTAAAATTAACATTATGCAAAGCGTAGAGATGACCATTTATCCCTAGATGAGAAATCAAATAGCCTCTCTCATATCATGAAACGAATTTAAAACCACAAAAAAACCAAACTAACTGCAAAAAAATCCTAAAAGCATATTTTGTTTCTTATTTCATTGTTTTTTAATAAAGGAATTGGTTTTATCTGTAATTTCATTCAAAATTATATTACATTGAATTGGTTTTATCTGTAATTTCATTCAAAACGATGTTACATTGCATATCGATTTTTATATATATATTCTATTAATATTTGTAATTTTTATTTTGAATTATATATAATAAGAAAAAATTTAGAATATATACAAAATTTTAAAAAATATGAATATAATTAACATAATTATATAATTTAAATAAAAATTTAAATTTAATGATATTGATGGTTTTCATAAAATAGGAAAGAAACCATTGTGATTCCTGTCTTAGATCTGTCAAGGTGACCATCCCAGTCGTTACTGTCCTCAAATTTGTTGGAAAGGTAGAGAGGAGAAATGCAAAAATTAACATACACAAACCATAGGAGTTGCTACTCTTTTTTATTGATCACACAAACTTCATTGATTACAATGAATCAGTGAGGGGTATTTATACTTTTTTGGACTAGCTACTGGCCCAAAATAATTCAACATGCACACAACTCTAAATTCGAATTTTACCAAACTATAACTTAACTCAAATTCATTGGACATGACTCAGTGAATTGACTCTCCTAAATTTATTCAACTCTTGCATGCGAGAGTAATTACAATTTCTAATACTCCCCCTTAATTACTACCGTATGACTCAACATAACTCAAACATGACTTGACTTGACTTAACTATGTCTGCTATGCTTACAATAGAAATTGACTCAATTATCACTCAAACATGTCTTCTAGTCTATGTCTCAGCTAGGCTCACAATGACTCAAAAACTTTGATAATTTTGCATTTTCTTTTTCTTTTCTTCGAGATTCTATATCCTTGAAAGTGCTTTATTCTTAGTTGCACTTTCTTGTTGTAGGATCCATATTTCTCTACTTGTTGTTTTTTTTACTTTTCTTGAATTTGTTTTGAAACACAATATGAGCTTGTCTTCTACACCTTCCTATTCAAATATTCGTTCAGCCATGGAATGCTACCATAACATTGCATCTTCAAACTGTGTTTTTTTCTCTTCTTTTTCCGCTTCATATTCCTGACCTTTTTTTTTTTTTTTTTTTTTTTTTTTTTTTTTTTTTTTTTTTCTACCATATTTCTTGATAGCAAAATTTTATCTCTTCTTGACTCCATTGTTGAAAAACAGTTTTAATGCATTCTTCCTTCTTTTCATAAACTTCCATATCATTTTCTTCATTTTCATCATCAGGCACTGTTGCTTTTTTCCTGTAATCTGCACACACAAGATCATTATTCACCATTTCATTCAATTCTTTTATTCTAGCTATTGCTTTTTAGACTTTCATCAATTTGTTCAATTGGCTTCTGAATCCATTCTTCAATGAACTTCAAATCTGTATCAAACTTATTAGCAACTTCGTTTTCAACTTTTGTGCCCATGTTGTTATGAACACCTGCATATTCAAAAACAATGTTGAAAACATCTTTATTATGCTCTTCAGTGAGAGCTTCCTTCTCTACCTTTTTTTCCACCGCATTAAGATTATCTTCCACTATTATGTGTTTAGTGGATATTTTCATCAAAAACACTTCAATCACTTTATCATCTTCTTGATCATCAGTTGCTGCTAGATCACACACTCCTTCATGAATAGTTCCAACTGCTTCATATTTTGTTGCTATAATGACAAGTTCAACCTTCAATTCTTCATCAAACATGGTGTTTACCGTATTGCCACAATCAATCATTGTTTCAAAAATGAAACCACACATAACATCAACATAATGTTCATCCACCCTATGGTGGGTTATCCGAGCATGCATGCGCACATTAACAATTTTAACTTCATCAAATCTATTAGTTGTGGTTAGATGCACCGATTCACATCTTACTTTGCAGTCATCATCCACATGTGATTTGTTACAGTGGGATTCACCATCATCTGGACCATCCATGTTATAGTAGAGTCTTTGATCATTTATATGCTCTTGCTCTGTTTCACACACAAAGGATTATGCTTCTCTTTGCAATCTTTGTTGCATCTTCTTCTTTTGCTTCTTTTTTTGCAATCTTTGTTGCATCTTCTTCATCCATACGCATGCTTGCGTAATGGGTTTCAATTTTATGGTCTTGACAACCATCATCCACGTTTAAGTGGGATTATCCAAGCTATGTTGTCCTCTCAAAGTCTTTCTCATATACTCTCAGATATGTGGCTGACTTCTTTGCTTGTGGCATAACCTGTTGTTGCATTTCACTCCCCCTTGCATCAAATTCTTCTTCCAAGATCTTCCCTGCTTCCTTGGAAGTTGTAGTTTTTGTTACCTTGCACATAACTGTTTCATCCATTGCTTGTTGAATAAAACTCAAAGCTAGGGCATCATTAAACATAGGATGTGGTAGGAGATCCAAACTACACCAATCAAACTCGATTTCTTCTTTGTCTGCTACTAGATTTCTTAATTCCTCGGTTGCAGCTTGAACCTCTCTAAACACAACAACAATCTCTGCCTCTTCTTTTTGTTTCCTTTTCTTGGTCTTCTTCAATTGTTCTTTGCAACCCATGATTGTTGTCTTTCCTTTGTCTTATAGTTTCTTTCATGATTGCATGAGATTGTCTTCCATATTGCCCTCAGGAAAAAAATAAAAAAAAATAAAAAATAAAAAATAAAAAAAATAAATATGATTTTCAATATGTGCCCTCGTAAGGCACAATATTCACCCAAAATATGTCATGCATGACAAAACACAAATTAATTTTGAAAACTCACAAACTTTGCAAACCCCTAAACTTTTTTGTCAATAAAACTATTTTTCAAAACAATTTTGTAATATCTATTTGAGAGGACTTTCTAATAAAAAGGACTTTTAAGCAATTTATTGAATGAATCCACATAAATAAAAACCCTTTCAAATATAATACCTTCCAAATTATATCACTTGCCCTAAGTCTTCACCCTTGGAAGGATTTTTTTTTAGACCCTTACATTTTGAAGTTTTGAAAACCTTTCGCCTTTTTAATTTTTTTTTAAGTATTCACCAAAATACTTTAAATCTTCGCTTGCGTGTACGGACACGACCCTTTCAAAAAATTAAAAAAAATTTTCCAAACCTTGCCCATGAATGGTCTTCCGATTTGCACTCCGACTCTTTTTTATCCGATTCAAAGTGCGGATGCGGTGGGGGAACATATTTTACGTCAAGAGAAAACTTTCAAAGTTCCACTTGTGGAGTTTAGGGATGCGGCCCTATGTTTTAAAAAAATTCGAACTCGTTTGCGTGACAAAAAAAACTCACGCAGGGAGGCTTGCAAACTGTGGTTGCAGATTCTTTGGCTCCTTGGATCTTCTTGCTCTGATACTAATTTATTTTTTGGAAAGGTAGAGAGGAGAAACACAAAAATTAACACACACAAATCATAGGTGTTTTTTCTCTTCTTTATTGATCACACAAATTTGATTGATTACAATGAACCCAATGAGGGGTATTTATACTTTTGGACTAGCTACTTGCCCAAAATAACTCAACATGCACACACACACTCTAAATTCGACTTTTGCCAAAATATAACTTAACTCGAACTCACTCGACTTGACTCAGTTAATTGACTCTCTTAAATTTAGGCAACTCTTGCATACGCGAGTAATTACAATTTCTAACAAAATGGACGATACATAAATTTCTAGCCCAGTGTGGGAATTTACGAAAAACCGGAATACACAGACAGAGTGAGACATGTCTTGTTATCCCAACATGTTGAAAATGATAAAATTTGAAATTGAGCAGAGAGTGCTTGCTTACGACATAAATCACACATCTCACAAAAGTTTTATATATAGGAATACATGAAACTTCTATATCCAATAAGCTTAAATTTAAATTATTAAAAATAACTAATACAACTAATAACCTAAAAAATCACAATTACAACTGTAATACACATATTGTACATAAAAGCACTACTTCTAACAACAAATGGTAATTCACTGGCCAACCAACCTTTACTCCTTCCTTCGAAGGGGAGGTTCGTTCGAAATACTTGATCCCTCTTACACAATTTTGGGTATTGTACCTCCTATTTAGGCTTCTTGGGACCTTTTTTGAAAACCAAGTGACCTACCATTCCAATTGTTAATGCAGGATCCATTATCATGTCATAATTAACAAAACTCATTTGAAGAACTAATCTAATAAGCTCAGTAATAGAGTTTCCCAAAAAATATATATTTTTCAAATATAAAGTCGTAACAGTTCAAGTTGAAGAAAAATGAATGAATATTGATCCAGTGAATATCACAACTCAAGAAGATGACAAAATGGTTGAAGGAAAACATACTCAGATGTTGTTGTTCAGATAATGAAAATTCCAAGTGAAGATTATGTAACCAACTCAACAACATCAGTACCTGAAGTAAAATAGGAAATCCACAATCGTGATAAGGGAAAATCAAATCACAAGAACTCCTAATCGACACCCGAATCATAAGAGAAGACATATCAATCAGTCTACACATTTGTGTCAATCAAAATAACGAATTTATGTTCCAAAGAAAACTGATGTTTGCATAATCTAGCCTTACGATAACAATTTATATCAACTATAAAAAAAGGCAAAGTTCAATAAAATATTGATTTAGGACTGTTAGATTCCTTCTCAGTTCAACAATTTTATTTATCACCCAGAGGATCCTATCATCTTTTATCATCAACTCGAATAAATCCAAAAAAAAGTGAGTAGATTACAAGACAAAGAAACATATCACAAGTCTTATTAGCAATAAGCTTAGAGGACAAAGCTTTCTAAAGATGAAGACAGACAATGCTATATATATATATATATAATAATAATAATAATAATAATAATAATAATAATAATAATGATTAATTAGTGATTAGTTAGAAGAGACATGTCTCTAAGGACATGACCATTCCTGAAGGGGTGCATGCTTAGGGATATAAGCATAACCTCATTTGTAACAATCTCATAAATGTAACACCACCTCCCCTCATATCTACATGCTTTCACCGGCTTACCCGGTGTAAACATGAGATGAGGGGCTACTATGACAAGACTCAACCTCCTAGGTGATCATAAGGAAATGGAGTCAACATAGAAGAACTTACTGACTTCCCTCAGGTGCCACGGACTCTCCAGGAGTATCCCAACCCCTCCAGGACTCCATCCCTTGAGAAAATTCAAATTTTCTCTCATTTTCATCCCTAATCACTCCCTTTCCAAGGAATCCATACCACTGTGGGTCCCAGTCGCTCCCATGAGCCTGTATGAGTGTGATTGTGGAATTTTCTTGCCAGTGATGTGCCATCAACTGCAAAATTTAAGGTTGTTTTCCAGGGCTGGGGCTAAGCCTCTGCCCATAAACCCATGTGACTTCCAGAATTCATAAAATACATATGGACAATGTTTCCAAACCAAAAACTGACACCAGGACTAAACCTGACCATCCGTAACTAGGACTGACATTCCTTCAAACACTTAGTAGATATGCAACCTACATGTCATGAATGCAAGTCTAAATAGAAGGGACTGAAAAGTCATATGAGAATTAACAAGAAGGGTCACCACCTTCTCATATTAGTTGTCTTAACATCAATTAGGTCTTGCATCCATTATTTTTTCAGTTAGAAGTAAAAACATGAAAAGAGCCATGAGTAAGAAATGTCACATAACCATGCTTATAAACAACATATAACCATATCAATAACAATAAGGGAAAAGCCATTAGAGCCACATACTAACAAGTACATTTACCAATCAAAAGCATGAGAACTTAGCTTTCATTAAACATAGGCAAGAGCCAACTAGGTTTTGGACTTCCACTTACCACCCGACCATAGACATGGTTGAACCAAATATTTCTTTCAGCTAGTCACCCATGTGCCATATTCCAAGCATAAATGTGGGATATCATGGATAAACCAATCCAGAAACAACCAAGGGAATCCAGAGGTTAAACCACCTCCACCCTCACCATATTGTGATCTCACCTAAACCAGTCCCAAGATCACAAAACCAAACTAGGCTTGGAATGCCTCTGGATTCCTTCACCATCCTTGAGGATTTTTCCTGTCTCCACCCTCAAGATTTACCATGTATCTCGCCATTACTGGTCAAGGTATTCCTTGGCCTTTGGAAATTTTCCTGAGACCATATCCGCCCTAGATTCCGAAACCATCTAACAATTCCAAAGTTAAAAACCGAGAACAATCCCATCAGACCATGGCTATTTGGAAATGGCAAGGCAAGGCTGAAAACCACTGTCAAAACCCGGGAAAACCATGCCATCGACAGTGAGAGAACAAAATACCAAAATGCAGATACCATGCATTTCAAAACCAGTCAGGAAATTATACATGCAATCTATTACCTGCAAGTATTCTTGTTGAATCTGCTTGAGCCAAACTTTCCTTGTCCTTTCTTTGCTTTCATTCCTTCCTTTGATTGCTTGATCTTCTTCTCCTCTTGGTGTTCTTCTCCTATCTGAGACTAATTCTGAAAATGAACTGACAAAAGGCTCCAAACTAATGCTTTAAGGTCTTTTTATTATTCATGACTCTAATTTCTTCAATTTTCCATTATTTCCTTCAATTTCCTCCTCACATGCAACCTGCAACCTTTCACCTCCCTTTTCTCATATTTTCCTTTATTTTCATAAATAAAATCCCAAAAATACCTTTTTGCCTTTTTAATGGCTTAGCCATTATCTTTGCTAATTTCCCTTTAGTCATAAACACATTAAGTAATGCCCACTAGGATATCTTGCACAACATTAAGCTTGGAATAAGTGTCCCTGAACCATGGTCTTATTTTTCCTTTATTAAATTTTATTACATGAAATTTTAACCCATGTTGTTATAGATCCCTCCCTATAAGGGAAACACAGTCTTGAGTGTTAAACCACACCTAGACCCAATACAACTAATGAAAAGAAAACACAGTGCCCATGGATCTTTATAACTTAACTCGATGCAGTATTTACAATGAATAACTTGCTCAAAAGAAAAATCCATCATGACAACATGACAATATAACAACCATACTGCTTATTGGAGCTTTATAACTTAGCTCATGGCGGTAATTACAATAGCAACCATACATTAACATGTCCAAGTTGTTGATTTTTGGTAGCATCATATGTGCCCTAGCCTTGAAATTTGGAGGAGATGCTAAGGCACATGAGATCTCCAAGACCCAGAAATCGTTTTGAGAAATTCCATCCAGATGAGGAGTTATTAAAATAATTAATATTTTAATGGGTTTCGAAGTCTAAACTTAGACAAATAAAAATATTAATGGGTATTAATAAAGATAAGGATGAGAATATTCTAAGAAACGAGGATCAACTCTATTTTAATCTTAGCCATTGATTCGTCAACAGGAAAAGTATAAGAGAAGACTTGAGGGTCATTTGAAAACACATTGACAGATACTCTGTAGCTCAAGGAAAATCAATTCTCAAGGAAGATGAGATCGATTTCAGAGGGAGAGCTGCAGGGTGGAGGAAGAGGAGGGCATCAACAGTAGGTAGTGACTGAGGAGGAGTTGACACAAGGACAGTAGATAGTGCAGAGAGAGAGACATAGTCTAGAGGAGAGACACAGAGCTTACGCAGAGGGACATAGAGCCACTCAGAGCCACGTGGGTCAATTAGAGTGACTCAGGGGTGACGCAAAAGTGGGAGCAGGGTCTCCAAAGTGTTAGATCATCTCAGAGGGAAAGCATTGGGTGTTTTCTTTCAGTGTCTCTGTAAAATCATTCCTTGTAAAAGCAATTGCTGCCGAAGATTAATAAAGCCCTCATCTGTTGCACTGGTTTTCCCACATTGGGTTTTTCCAGGGACAATTCTCCAAAAATAACTGTGTTGATGTGATTGGCTCTTGTGCATGTATTTTTCTCTGGGTAATTGTGTGATAACTACAGTAGAATTTATTTTAATATTCGTTGAAGGAATTTCACAAAAAAATTATTGTGAATAATACGTAGGTGAAATAAATCAGTTGCTGCAGTAGTAGAATTTCAGTTTAGAAATTTTCACATGGTATAAGAGCAGAGATACGACAACAAGAAAGGAAAAACGATTATGGGTCAAGAGCATGATGCAGAGGCATCCACTCAAGGGGACTCGTGCATATTTCTAGAAGAATGCACAAGGGATATAAATTACGATTATTTTATGTTAGCTTCCAAATTGGAAGAAAAAGTCACTTTCCTTGCAAGCTTTGCCTCCTCGGAGGTTTGGTATATAGACAGTGGAACTTCTTGGAATATGATAGGAATCCGAGAATGTTTTTCAGATTATCAGGAATAAAGAATGAATTTTCAGATCACCATGGGGAATAAGGCAAAGTGTACTCCAATAGGAAGAGGTACTATAATTTTTCAAACTGAAGTAGGAGAGCGACTTCAGAAAACCAATGTGATGCATATGCAGGGATTCGGGATGAACTTACTTTTCGTATCTCAACTTCAAAACAAGGGCTATGATGTTTTCTTCATTAAGGATAAAGTATATGTTAAACACCTGAGTTGGAAAAAGAAGGTTCATATTGGAATAAGAAGTAATAGGTTGTACATATTACAACTAGAATCACCAATGGCACTGATAGGCAGTAATGGAGAAAAAGATTTGAATGAGCTATGGCACAAGAGGATGGGACACTTACACCATGGGGCTCTGAGAATTCTTAGGGAAACAGTATCAGAAGTTCCAGAACTAACTACTGAACAAGATGATTTATGCAGAGGGTGCGCTCCGGGAATGTATGCCAAAGCAACATTTTCCAGAAGTAACAATAGGGTGAAGAGTCTGCTAGGATTGATACACTCAGACATCTACGGACCAATGTCCACAAAATATCTTAGTGGTGTCGAATACTTCGTCACCTTCATTGATGACCATTCCAGGAAGACTTGGATCTACTTTCTGAAAACCAAGTATGAAGTTTTTGGTTGATTCAAAGAGTTCAAGGCTATAGTGGATAATCTGACAGGAAATAAGATAAAAGTGTTTCACTCAGACAATGTTGGAGACTATGTTGACAAGGACTTCATCGCTTTTTGCACTAAGGAATGCATTAGAAGAGAGTGGAAAACTCCCTACAATTCGGAGCAAAATGGAGTAATAGAAAGGAAAAACAGGGCTATTGTGGAAGCAACTAGGGCAATGTTGTATGATCAAGATATGCCTAAATTCTTGTGGGTAGAAGCATGCAACATGACAGTTTATGTCCAGAATAGGACTCCTCATAGGGAATTGGGAAAAATCACTCCGGAGAAGGTCTTCACTCGGAAGACACCTGAAGTCAATCATTTCAGGATATTTGGGAGTTTAGCGTATTGTCGTATACCTGAAGAGAAGAGAAAGAAATTAGATCAAACTGTTGAGAAAGGATATCTAGTGGGATATAGGGAGAATCATAAGGCATATAGAGTCTATCTTCCGGGGAGTAGGAAGGTAGTAGTTCGACGGGATGTAAAGTTCATGGAGGATAGAGCTTTTAGGAAATCCTGAGAAATTCCTTCTGATGAGAAGTCAAAAGACGAGCCGTTGGTCAAACCACTTCAACCAGCGGAAACTAGTACCAGAAATTCTCTTGAAGACAAAGCTTCAAAACAGGAGGAATCTCAGGAAGAGGAAGATCTGATAGATGTGCTTACTACCAATGGAAGAAAGAGCTGGGAACTCTGACAGATCCTACGGGATGCAAAAGACTTCATTGGTGCACCCAGGAATAGTAAAAGGGAGCGAAGACAACCAGACAAATACCAAGCCTTAGTAGCTCAGGTTGGGAAGCCTTCTTGTTTTTAGGAGGTCGTTCAACATCAAGTATGGGTGGATGCTATGGTGGAGGAATACAACTCTATAATGGTCAATGATGTCTGGGAAGTGGTACCTAGGCCTCACGACAGATCAATGATAGCTTCGAGATGGATCTACAAGGTCAAATATGTTGCAGACGATAGTGTGGAGAAATACAAAGCCAGGTTTGTGGCTAAGGGGTATGCTCAGAAGGAAGGAATAGACTATGAAGAAACCTTCGCCCCAGTAGCCAGGGATACTTCTATTAGAACCGCGATATCTCTTGCAAATGGGGTGGGAGATTCATCATATGGATGTCAAGACGACATTCTTGAATGGGGTAATAGAAGAGGAAGTATAGATTGAAAAACCATAAGGTTTTGAGACAGATGAGAAGAAATTTCATGTATGAAGATTAAAGAAAGCCTTGTATGGGCTTAAAAAGGAACCTAGGGCATGGTACAATTGAATTGATGGCTACTTGCAGAAGATGGGGTTCGCCATGAGTGACGCAGGCCCTAATCTCTACTATGTGGTTGTAGAGAATGAGCCTCTAATCCTAGTGTTATATGTGGATGATCTCTTCATGATAGGGTCATCCAAGCTCATCGAAGATTGCAAAAAGAACCTAACCACAAAATTCGACATGAAGGATTTGGGATAGGTGCATTATTTCCTGGGGTTGGAAGTTTGGCAACAGAAGGGTGAGATCTTCCCGGGACAAGGGAGATATGCTACAGAAATCTTGAGGAGATATAGGATGCAAGACTGTAGACCTATGGCTACTCCAATGATCAACAACTAGAAGAAGATTGATGCATTAGAAGATAAATACATTGATCCCACCTTGTATAGGCAACTTATAGGGTCCTTGATGTATCTGGTCAATATTATGTCAGACATTTGTTACGTTGTCAACACCCTTAGTCAGTTCATGGTGGAACCTAAGAGGGCACATTGGGCAGCAACCAAACATGTTCTCAGGTATATACAAGGAAGATTCGAGCATGGACTATTGTACACCAGAGGCAATGACATAAGGATGAGTGGGTTCACTAATGCAGATTGGGCTAGAAGTTTAGTAGATTGGAAAAGTACAGTTGGGTATTGTTTCAACATTGGATTAGGAATGACCTCCTGGTGCAGTAGGAAACAAAAATCCGTGGCTTTGATCTCAATTAAAGAAAAATATGTGGCAGCTAGCACAACTTTGTGTGAAGCCGTATGGCTTAGGAAATTGCTTGTGAATCTATTCAGGAGAATGATCTGAATCAGATCCATAAACGACTGTCATAGAACCGTGACTAAAACAGGTCAAACAAATCCTTGAAGAATCCAAACCGCAGTCAAAAACACCCTAAACCAATGGGCATGGTAGCCGGTGTGGAACGACGAGGACCTCGGTCAAAGCACGTTGACTGAGGCCCATGGAGACTGTGGAGGAGGTCAAAATAGCCCCTGGAAGCCCCGTATTGAGAAAAGGAGCTGGTTTTCGATGCACGTTATCGCTAGGCGAAAAAAGCTAAAATGGAAAGCCTCCAGCGCCCGGTCACATGGAGGAACTGAAGGACCGGGGGTGGAAAAAGGAAAAGACGTTGAAGGAAAAAGGCGGGACCCACACCGAAAATCGGCGTTTCCCCGGGACGCCCTTGAACGGTAAGCGGTTTTGGAGAAAGCAGAGCGATCACAATCAGCGATCAACGCGTGGCAGCGGAGGAGAGAGAAAAATTGTCGCGATTGTGCGTTATCGGTCGAGAAAGTCAACTGTGCTCGACGTGCGAATGACGTTGGATCTGGAGGAGCCCAGATCGGACGGCTGAGATTACGCCCGATAGACAAGCGGAATTGACAGGGGATTAAGCCACAATTTAAGAGGATTTGGAATCCGTTGATCGCCATGATGGAGAAAGCGACGAATCGACAAGCGGGCTGGCGCAGTTCCGATGGAGACACGTGGCTACTTCCTAAGTATTACGCTGACACTGAACAGGGAATTACAAGCACAGAGGCGATAGGCGAATTGACGCAGGAAGGAGAGGAAACGAACATACACTAAGGTTGAATGACTAAAGCCATGAAGAGAGACAGTGAACGAGAGATCAGAAGGGAGATTCAGATCGAAGAGTCCGGGAGACCAAGAGAGACAATGAACAGTGAACCCTGAGAGGAGGACTGAGCACATAGAGCAGTAAAGCCAAGCAGAGGAGACAGAGGGCCGAGCTGACCACAGGCAACATCGAGCACCAAGGAGCTTGAAGAATCAAGCCTTCCCATGGAGGAATCTGTCCGGATTAAGCATCACAGTTGGCTCTTTCCACTGTAGACCAAAGGTCACAGAGCTAGCAGGAAGAAAGGGAGTCTTTGAACTCTGAGTGGCTTAGGGAATCCAAGAACCACCCTGCCAAGCAAAATCTGTTGTCAGGAGAACTCATATTGAGTCCCTCCATTTGTAATTCTCTTCTTAAAGACACAATAAAACAAGGCCACCACTGAAGCTGGACCAGAGACGTAGCCCTGGAGACTAGGGTGAACTCCTTATTAAAAACTGTGTGTCTTTGTATTGCTTACTGTATTTCTCTGCTGTCTTTCCATGTAAAATGTCTGTGTATTGGCAATCTAATCGATCCATTGTTTCAATTACACAGAACACACACCAGCACATGAGTCTATAATACCTTTGTTTAATAAATCTTCAACTGAGGTCACTCATAGGGTGATTATCAGATCAAGTGGTATCAGAGCTCTAGGCTATAAGGTTAGAAAAGCTTGTGTTGGTTTAGCTGTGAATGATCACTAGATCAAAGATCAAATTAGGAGAAGGAGAGTTGGTGGAAACTAATCCTAATATTGGGAGAGTCTATTCTCGGAAGACAATGTCAGAAGAAGGTTCTGCAGGTCCAGACCCTCAGTTCGTAGAAAGTTTCCTAGCTATGAAGTCTATGGTAGAAGAAATGTATAAGCACTTTAGAAAGCATAAGGATGAAGATTCATCAGGCTCTAAACAAGATAAAGAATAAGATGAATATCATTCTCATGACCACTCTAAAGGAAAGGGAAAAGAAGAAAGCTTTCCTACACCTCCTAGTAGCCCTATGCAGAATAAGAAAGCATATTTGATTAAGTTAGATGTTAAATTTGATTTGCCTATATATGATGGAGAGTTGAATGTTGAAAAGTTGGACAACTGGATAAGACAAATTGATGTGTATTGCAGGGTACAGAACATAGACTTAGACAAGAGTAAGATTCAGCTAGCAAGCCTACGCCTAGGAGGCACTGCCTTGGTTTGGTGGGAAGGCAGAACCCAAGCTGATGTGAAGAAGCATGATAAGACCATCTCTATCTAGAGTGACTTTGTCTCTGCCATCAGAAAGCAGTTTATCCATTGGCCTACATGCAACAAGCCATGATGAGTTGGAAAACTCTTCGACAGTTGAAAGGGAAAAGTGTGCAAGGGTATACTCAAGAATTCAGAAAGAGAGCATTGATGTTAGGTATCTCATTAGACTCACCAGAAACTCTTTTGAAGTACATTGGTGGTCTACACAGCTACATGAGGCATACAATCCTCATGTTTAAACCCACTAGTATAGATGAGGTATCTGTACAAGATACTCATCTAGAAGCTAGAGGAAAGAATGGGAATCCAGAAGTTGGGGGACCATCCCAACCCACTGTAAGCAAGAGCAAGGAGAAAAGAAAGCAGAAGTGGAAAGAAAGGAAGGCTAACACTGTAAAAAAAGGCAAAGCTTTATGCACTCACTGTAAAAAGGAGGTGCATGATGATGAGCACTGTTGGATTCTGCATCCAGAGTTGAGGCCTAAGAAGTTCAAGGGAAAGAAGAAGAAGATTGTTGCAACTATTAAGAAAGATTTGGGGTCAGACTCGGGAGATGAAACAATCATTGCAGAAGAATTCTTAAGCATCTACTAGTAATTCTGCTCAATCTGTTATTGATGAAGAACATGGGAGAAAAAGGCATGAGCTTTTCCATATTCGAGTTGTTTCCAAAAATCAAAAGATCGATACTTTGTTTGATAGTGGCTCACAAGTAAATCTAATTTCTGAAGTAATTGTAAAGAAATTGGGGTTAACAACTACACCTTGTAAGAAACAATACCCATTAGGATGGTTGAATGATAAAGCACAACTACAAGTGACTAGGCAGTGAAAACTCAAGTTTTCTTTTGGGTCAGCATTTGTAGATGAGGTTGAGTTAGATATAATTCCTTTGGATATATGTGGAATTGTTTTAGGAAGTCCTTACTTGTATGATAGAAAAGCTATTTTCTATAGAGTTGAGAACAAGTGTCTACTTGTCAAGGTTGGAATCGAATACTTTGTAAGTGAAGGAATTTATAGGGTAAGTTCCTCAGACAAAACACCAAAAGGACACCGCTCACAAACAGATCACATATCAATACACCAGTATTTTGACGTGGTTAAAACCCTCAGAGAGGGAAACAGTCCACGGCCTG
>APFE030806222.1:203821-228284 GCA_000404065.3 Pinus taeda | reverse complement strand
CACTCCTACAGGAGAACAAGTGGCAAACATCCTCACTAAGGCTCTAGGAAGAACAAAGTTTGTTCATTTTGGGGAGACTATGGGGATGATAAAGAATCCTTTTCAGTAGCAGAAATGGATAAGTGTCAACAATTGCAGTGCAACAGTTAGCAGTGGTAGTGCTATGGGAAACATGATGCAGCATGTTGAGAGGGAGCGACAGTACAGGAGCAGCAGTGGTAGTGGCAGTGTCATGGGCAGAATTTCAAGAAGCAGTAGTGCAGGGGATGTGAGGCAGCAAGCCATGCATCAGCACAGGTACTGATGTGGAAGATCAGTGTGATGTTTTTATAGTGAAACATTGCTAAATCACATTCCTCACTAAGACGGAGTGTTGATTTTTAGTAGCATCGGATGTGCCCTAGACTTGAAATTTATAGGAGAGGCTAAGGAGCACGTGATCTCCAAGACCTAGAAATCGTTTTGAGAAATTCCATTTGGATGAGGAGTTATTAAAATAATTATTATTTTTAATTGGTTCTTAAGTCTAAAGTTAGGAAAATAAAAATATTAATGGGTATTAATAAAGATAAGGATGAGAAGCTTGTAAGAGATGAGGATCAAGTCTGTTTTAATCTTAGCCATTGATTAGGGACTTAATCTCGGCCATTGATTCGTCAATAGGAAAAGAATAAGAGGAGACTTGAGGGTCATTTGGAAACATTCCGATAGATACTTAGTAGCTCAAGGAAAATTGATTCTCAAGGAAGAGGAGATCGATTTTAGAGGGAGAGTTGCAGGGTGGAGGAAGAGGAAGGCATTAGCAACATGTAGTTACTGAGGAGGAGGTAATGCAAGGACAGTGGAAGACAATGAAGAGAGAGAGATGTAATCCAGAGGAGAGATGCAAATATTACACAAGCTGACACAAAGGGACATAGAGCCACTTAGAGCCACGTTGGGTCAATCAAAGTGACGTGGGGGTGGGAGCAGGGTCTCCAAAGTGTCAGATGGTCTCAGAAAGAAAGTCTCAGGTGTTTTCTTTCAGTTTCTTTGTAAAATCATTCCTTGTAAAAGAAATTGTTGCTGAATATTAATAAAGCTCTCATATGTTGCACTGGTTTTCCCACATTGGGTTTTTCCGGGGACAATTCTCTAAAAATAACTGTGTTGATGTGATTGGTTCTTGTGCATGTATTTTTCTATGGGTAATTGTGTGATAATTGTAGTAGAATTTATTTTAATATTCGCTGAAGGAATTTCGTAAATAACTTACTGTGAATAATAAGTAGGTGAAATAAATCAGTTGCTACAGTAGTAGAATTTCAGTTTAGAAATTTTTACACAAATACCAAAACTGCTTTGCCTCAACCGGCAAACAATGAAGGATACATAGCCTGCATCTAATCTTCCATCTCCCAGGTAACTTCTTTAGGCCCAAAGTGCTCCCATTGCACGATAACTTACTTGATTTCTCTATTCCAGAGCATGAGTTACTTCCGCTGCAATATGCACTAAGGTTTTGGCTAGAATTCTCCTTCTTGCTCCACTTGCAATACAGACCAATCAATAACATGATCAACATATTTTATATACCTTTTAAGTAATGAAACAGGGAAAAGCTAATGGAATTTCACTGTTGGAGGCAGTGCAAGTCGATAGGTCGCTAGTTTCAATCCTATCAAGGATATCAAAAGGCCCACAATACCGTGGTGCCAGCTTGGCACATGATCCAATCCTCAAGGAGCTCCTCCTGGGCTTGATGCACAGATACAAATGCTCCTCAACCTGAAACTCTTTAAATGTCCTATGCTGGTATGCATAACTCTTTTTCCTGTCCTGTGCTGCCTTTGGATTCTTCTTTATAACCTACATTTCCTGTTCCATATCTGCCAACATATCTGGTCCAATAAGTACCCTATTCATTGGATCACTCCAGCTAATGGGTTTGTTACAACTTTGCCCATACAATCCCTCGAAAGGACTCATCCTCAGTGACTCTTGGTAACCATTGTTGTATGAAAACTCAACAAATGGAAAGTACTCCTCACATCTCCTTTGCTAGTGCATCACATACATCCTCAGCATATCCTCTAGGATCTTGTTGACCCTCCCTGTTTGTCCATATGTCTATGGATGATAGGTTATACTGAAGGCCAACTTGTTCCCAAACCTGCAAAAAACTCTTTCCAAAACATGGAAGTGAACTTGTCATCCCTGTCTGGCACAATCTTCTTCGAAACACCATGCAATCTCATGATCTCCCTAATGAAAACCTATGCCACCTCACTAGCTGAATATGTAGTCTTCATTAATGAAGTGAGCCACCTTGCTCAACCTATTGACCACAACCATGATAGAATCATGCTGCTTAATTGTCCTCGAAATACATATAATGAAATCCATGGAAATGACCTCCCATTTCCATTCCATAATTGGAATAGGCTATAGTAGACCACCTAAAATTTTACATTCTACCATCACCTATTAACAATCTAAACATCTCGCCACAAACTCTACCAATTCCTTCTTCATATTCAGCCAATAGTAGAACTTCTTCACCATTGTTAATGTCTTCTGATATCTTGGGTGACTCGAGTATGGATTGACATGAAACTCTCTCAAGATATGCTTCCTGAGCTCATTGTCATTCGGCACATAGATTTTGTCCCTAAATCTAACCAAACCATCTTCCGTAAGACGATAGTTTGCATCCTGATCACATGTACCTACACTTGCACTTGCACCTGTACTTTGTTGTAACCTGTGCTTGAGCTCCATATACCTATCATCCTGTTGTCCTAAATGTAAGATATGATCCTGTAAGTTTGTCCCATAAAATCTCATAGTTGTTATATGATTCACCTGTACCCTCCTACTAAGAGCATCTGCGACCCAGTTCTCCTTTCCTTTAATATATCTGATCTCTAAGTCAAACTCACTAAGGGTGACCAACCATCTAGCTTGCTTGGCATTCAGATTCGATTGGTCAAACAAATATCTCAACCCACTGTGATCACTCATCAGTACAAATCTCCTGCCATGAAGATAATGCTTCCACATCTTCAATGCGTGAACAAAATTTGCCAACTGAAGATCAGGAATCACGTAGTTCTACTCATGATCATTCAGTTTCATGTACTCATAGCATATCACCTGTCTCTCCTGCATAAGGACTCTACCAAGTCCTCTTTTACAAGCATTTGTACACACCACAAACTCTTTATCTGGATTTGCAATCTTAAGAACTGGAGCATTGGTCAAAAACTATTTCAGCTACTCAAAACTAGCTACACATTCTTCTGTCCATTTGAACTTCTTACCTTTCCTTTACAAAAATGTAATAGGATATGCAATGCATGAGAATCTCTCAATGAACCTCCTATAGTAACATGTTAATACCATAAATGACTTGAATTCCTCCACATTCTTGGGAGCTTCCCACTCCATGATGGCCCTTATCTTCTCCAGATCTATTGCTATGCCATTCTTGAAACAACATTATTGGCAGGAAATACTTCCCTAAGATAAGGGTTGACAACCTCAACATATTGAAGGTAGAACATCAACAAGAAGCATATGTTCAAGCAAGCAAACGATGAAAACTAGTAAAGTTGGATTTGAGAGAAGTACTCGTAGGTCCTACGTTTGATGTCAATCCCAGAAGGTCCAAACCCTCTGCTTCCTCCAAAGTGATTAGACCTAAAACACAACTCAGAGAAGCATATACATAGTAAGTAGTTCAAAGTGCTTGCATAATTAACATGTTAGATTATCAAACATAAACATATAAATCATGATATATTAGACATGAATCATAAAAAAATGAGATCATAACATTTCAAGAACAAGACATAGCTTCTTTATTGATATCAACAAATAGGAGTGAATGAATACAACCTGATCCGACCACGACACCAACGAAACCTTCCCTTGGATTTGTCCAAGCCAAGCCTCAAAGATCACCTCTCAAGCATGTGCAAAAGGATGTCATATAATGTAATATGAACATATCTACAAGGAAACAAGGGTTTGCTATGAATGGGACTGCAGGAGGTACAGATAAAATTAGACTTTATCGAAAGGGATATAATGTCGATATCGTATCTCCTTCTATGATTTAGGCCTTCCCATGAGGTGTATAAATACCAGCAGAAATCAATTGATTCAGTTAGGCCACGGGCTCCTGTAGATGGGATTTTGGTGAAACCCAGGGGGTCTTCACTCAATGAACCTTTGACATAGCACGTGTGTTCGTGGCATACTAAACAATACCCTTAATTTGATTACATATTGGAAAATACCACTAAAAATCACATTATTTAACTCCCTATCGATACAAACCCAATACACCTTCCTAATTTAAAAAACCCCTACTTTCACTAGATATTGTAGGTATCCATTTTTTCATTAACATTTTTTATACCCCTTTATATTTTTCATCAACTCTAAGCTTCATTCTTTATACTTGCCAATATAAAAATTCTTTAGCTCCTATTATATGCTCAATGTTGGGTTGTGTTATATTCTTTCCATGATTACCCCATGCGTGGGTGGTCATAGGGGGGGGCGCTAGCCCCCCCTGTACTTTGCGTCGGGTGCTGTCGGGGGGTGACAGGGAGGGCAGTAGCTCCCCTGCACAGGATTTGATGCAGCCCTTCGGGAATTTTTTTTGGCCATATATTAGGTGGGCGGACCTACCTATGGTTTTGTGCATGGATTTCACACATGGTTTTGGGCATGATAGTTTACTTTCCATGGTATTTTGTAGACCCGGTCAAGGGAAATACGATTATGTTCTAATCCAGGGTCAATGGATTGGGGTTTATGGATGCTTCAACATGTATATTTATGTATTGTAACATTGAAAGGAACATAATGAAAAATCAATCTAGTACCCCGGTTTTGGGATCTAGGGGAAAATATCTGTGTATATCTATTTTATGTTTTATTCTCTTGCCTTTGTTTATTTTCTGTTTTTTAGAATTCATATGTAGGTAATTTCTGTACGGGGTTAAAACCTACTGTCAGTGTTTCCTCAATATATATCCCCCAATATGAATGCACATGGTATGGTATTGCTCCTCTAGTGAAGCCCTTGTGGTGAAACCTGTAAACCCCACCTGATAAATAGGAAATATTTCTATTTTTTCATATTTTAAATTATGTACGTGGGTTTTGTATTATGTTACCTGTGTGTGTACGCTCTTTTCTAAGGGCAGAGTCCCGTATAATTGCAAGTATTTTTTTTTAATAAATGATCAAGTCTGAATGGCAAAGGGCTTCCAAAGGCCATATCAGAGCACCATAACTATAGGAGTGTTGAATGATGCTATAACAAACATGTCCCAAGTAGTGTACTTATGTCTAAAAAAAACTACACTTGCTAAGCTTGTAATACAATTGAAGCTCTCTTAGCTATCTCAACACTGCTGCTAAATGATCGACATGCTCTTCTTCATTCTTATAATATATCAAGATGTCATTAATGAATACAATAACAAGCTTGTCTAGATAAGGATGCAAAACACTATTCATCCAACGCATAAAAGTAGTTGGGGCATTAGTCAAACCAAAAGGAACCGCAACAAACTCATAATGCCCATACCTGGTCCTAAAGGTAGTCTTGTAGATTTCTTCTTCTTTGATGCGTACTTGATGGTATCATGATCTCAAGTTGATATTTGAGAACATTGGTTCTCCCTTCAATTGATCGAACAAATAATCAATCCTCAGAAATGGGTACCTTTTCTTGATTGTCACCTTGTTCAACCACCTATAATCAATGAACAACTTAAGAGTGCCATCCTTCTTCTTCACGAACAACACTGGTGCACCTCAAGGCAATACACTTGGTCTATTGTATCCCTTATCAAGCATTTCCTTCAACTACAACTTCAAATCTACTAACTCTGGAGTGCTCATCTTATAAGGTGCCTTTAATGTTGGTGTTGTCCCTTGTACCAACTCAATAGAAAAGTCTACTTCCCTACACAGAGGAAACTTTGGAATCTTTGGAAACACATCCTGAAACTACTGCAATACAGGGTACCTCTTGAATATTTTTTCATCCTCAACATCCTTACCCTTGTCACTAGAAATATGAACTGCAAACATCACACACCCTTTCCTACAACTACACTTATCCTACATAGCCATGGCCATCCTCATTGATGTAGGCTTATTCTTCCCTTGCAAGATTCTCTTCTCTCCATTATCATCCATGCACTGAATTTCCTTGTCATAAAAATCCACTTTTGATCTGATTTAGAATATTAGATTGTTGTGTGAAGATCCTCCTCAGATTAGAAACAAAATGCTTTCATTGTGCTTAAGGATTCATGAATTTTTGCAAGTGAAAAATGAGATTTTATGTTAATTTTATGAGTAATTTAACATAAATAAGAGACTGAAAAACAAAATAAACATGTATAGAAAATCATCAAAAACACATCACAACAGGAACATGATAAAAAAGTTCAACCCTCTTGGGCTACGTCTCCTTGGTCCAGCTTCCAATGGCTTGGGCCTCTCTATTATGCTAAAAAATGTAAAAATATGCATTTACAATGATCAAATGCTTATGAAACCTGCTCCAATGAGTCCAGAATGTCAAAAAATGGCTACCTAGTCTCTTTTTGCATCCAATTTGTTTGAAAAATGAGAAAGTTATGGCCTCTCCTAGTTTCTCCACTATTCGTTCCACAAATTACACCAAATACGACATGATCTTACAATTTCGCCCCAAAAAGCGCTAACTGGGCGAAAATTTCACTGCACTGCGGTCAAAATTGTAGGACCGTTAAAAATTCCTATAACCCCTATACAGTCACAACAAATGGCAACCCTACTGGTCACATGAGGCGGTTAGGGTTTGGCAGTTAGGCAGACAATCTTTCGGGCAGTCACATAACTGCTGACGGTTAATGCGGAGCGCGTTCACATGACGCCTCTGGATCTGGAGATTAGGAGGTGACGATTACTATGGTAGTTTCAATAGCTGCTAGGGTGGCAGTTGGTATCTTCACATGGGAGGGCCACTGATGGTTACGTTGGTGGTCTCCCCCCAACCTGGCAGTTATAACACATTAACATTGACCGACATCCATTACATGTTAAGAACCAACACGCAGGTGGAGTGGTAAGATGATGCACTATGTTAAGAGTGGTTGTAGGTTTGAGCCTGACCTCTGCGCTATCTACCATACCAATTTTACTTGGCCATTAGGAGGACGCGTGGCGACCTCTGACTTAGCCATGTGTCACCTCCTGATTGGCCTGTACCCAAACACATGGACCAATCAAAACTTGACACTTGTCACCTTTTGATTCACCACTTGGAAGGAATATTCTAAGGATATTCTATAGAATATTCCAAGGAATATTCTTTTTGTTGATTGGGATGTACAGATGCCCAGTCAGCATCCCTATCAACTCCTACACCAAATTTTCTTGTTTGGGAAAACGAACAGATCACATTTCTGGGAGCATACGGTGTCTGTTTCATGCAAAATGAGTTGTGCCAGATTTAGGATGACAAGAACTACACTGTTCTTTAGGTTCCGCACCAACCTGACAATTTTGATTTTTGAGTGTAATTTTGAGCTCATGATCACTCCTCCCCACTGGAAGCCTTTCGGACCCCAAAAGATCACTTTTAGTTGTCCAGCAGGTGAGGGTACATTTCCCTCACCTTCGCAACCTCTATCCATTTGGCGTTTGAAGGATTTGTACCATTGAGTCACACTTGAAGATAATCAACACTTCTCCTTTTTGATGTCCTTGTTCTTCTATCAAGTATAATACCTTGCTGAAGCTCATCAAGGAATTCTGGAGAAAATCCTTCAGTAGATGGAATTTGAATATTCTCTCCTTGATCTTCAATCAAAGCAGGCTCATACAACCTTAAATTTTGAACATTAACAACAACATAAATTTCCATATATGAAGGCAAATTCAACCTAAAGGCATTGTTACCATTTTTTTTCCAAAATTCTAAATGAACCATATCTAATTGGTTTTAGTTTTTTACCTTCTCCTTGGAGCCTCTCTTTGCTAATGTGAAGCCAAACTTCATCACCGACTTGGAACTTGTGATCTTAACGATGCATGTCGTGCCTTTATTTGTACTCGCCTTGGCATTTTTCAAGTTCTTCTTGAACCTTTTGGTGTACCAATTGGATTTGTTTTATGAACTTTATTTCTTTGTATATATCGCTACGACCATCAATAGAAATATCTTTGCCAAAAATAAAATCCAAAGGAGATTTAGGCAAGTATCCTAAACATGCCTCAAATGGTGATGTTTGAGTTGAAGAGTGCTTGTCCTAGTTGTAAGCATGTTGAATATAGTGCAAATGTTCATCCCACAACTTAGGATGCTTGCTGCAATACCCACGAAGAAGATGTATCACTGTTTTGTTCACCACCTCTATTTGACCATCTGTTTTGTGGACGAAAATTTGTACTCTTTTTCAATTTGGTGTCCATGAATCTCCACAAGCTTGACCAAAAACTCCCAACAAAGCGAGAATCTTGATCACTAACAATGGATGTGGGCAATCCAAAATGCACCCAAACATTCTGAAAGAAGAACTGAGCAGTTTGTTTAGCTGTAACTTGCTTTTTACATGGCATAAAAATACACATTTTCCTGAACCTGTCCACAACTACAATACAAATAATCATGACCTCTTTTGACAATGGAATACCTCCTACAAAATCCATAGAAACACTTTCCCATGGCTGTGAAGGAACCAAAAGTGGTGTGTACAATCCTAACTTCCTATTGCTAGGCTTATTGATTGCACATAGTGAACATCCTTTAATAAAACGAGACACACCTTCAAGCATATGAGGCCAATAACAATACCTCTGTAGATGTGCCACCGTCTTACTTACACCGATATGATCAGTAATAAGAGAAGTATGTGCCTCTCTTATGATGTTAACTCTTTCTCCCTGTGGAATACAAATCTTCCCAAGATGGTACAACAAGTTATCATGCAAATTATAATTCAATTCCTCTACTTGGTTACCTTGACTCAAGTTAGCATAAACATCTTGAATGTCATTATCTAATGCATATTGCTTAATATAAATTTCATGTAAAACATAGTTATGCTTGTGTAAAGTAGCTGCACTAACAACAGGCCTAGAAAGCATATCAACAAATTTATTGTAGATACCTTTCTTATACCTGATTACTAAGTTGAATTGTTGAAGAAAAACCATCCATCGAAAGTGCCTTGATTGCTGCAACTTTGATTGAGATTGCAAGTATTGCAATGGTTGATGATCAATGTGAAAAATTGTTTCCTTACCCATCAAGTAGTGTTTCCATTTTTTCACACTTTGCACCAATGCATACAATTCCTTGTCATATGTAGGATAGTTAATCACTGCACCATTAAAATTTTTCGAATGAAAATAGATAGGCTTACCATGTTGCATGAGGATGACACTCATGGCATAGTCACTAGCATCAGCCTGAATCTCAAATGACTGTCTCAAGTCTAGAAGTGCTAGTATTGGAGTTGAACTGATCTTTTCCTTCGATGCATCAAAGGCCTTTTGCTATTTTCCTCCCCACTAATATTTTTTTTTCACACTTCAATGCAAGCAAAGGAGCTACTATAAGAGAAAAATTAGCAATGAATTTCCTCCAATATTGGGTTGCTCCCAAAAAGCTTCTTACCTCAATAACTATCTTGGGCCTTGGCCAATTCAAAAATGACATCAACCTTGGAGGGATCTATTTTCAACTCAACTCCTCCAACAATATGACCCAAGTACACTAAAGAAGTCTTTCCGAACTCACACTTTGACATATTAAGATACAACTATTCTATTTCAAGACATCAAGTACTTTTCTTACATGCAGGACATGTTCGTCACGAGATTTACTGAAAATTAAGATTTCATCTAAGTAGACTATAAAAAACTCATCAAGAAATGGCCTCAACACATCATTCATCACACACATGAATGCATTAGGAGCATTACATAAACCAAAAGGCATAACTAGCCAATCAAACAAACCTTGTTTTGAATGTTGCCTTCCAAATGTCTCCTTCAACTATTCTGATGGTAGCCACTTCTTAAGTCCAACTTAGTAAAATACTTTGCATCTTTCAATTGATCAAGTAAATCAACTATTCTAGGTAGTGGGTAATGATTCTTTACTGTAATTTTGTTCAATGCACAAAAGTCCACACACATGCGCCATGTTCCATCCTTCTTTGGCACCAAGATAATAGGTGAACCACATGGTGAGGAAGATGGTCTAATGATCATTTTATTCAACAAATCTTGAATTTGCTTCTTAATTTCTACACTTTCCACCATTGACATCTTGTACATGCCAATGTTAGTAAGAGGACAAACTTATTGCAACTGTATCTCATGTTGGATTCCTCTCTTGGGAGGTAATCGCTTTGGTTCCTGAAACATCTCATCATACTGGTTAACTGCATCAACCAATTCAGATTTCAAATTTGAATCAAAACCTTTAAAATCTTCATTATCAACATCATTCTTGGGTTTGATCATTAAAAGCACAAAATTCTTGCTTGAATTCACTAGTCTTTTCATTTGTCCCGCATTAACAAGTGAAAGGTTTATTTTCTTTCTATGAGCTTTCACAATATATTCTAATCCATCTTTGAATAAATGATATTTGTTTTCATGTCTATGGAAGATAGATTTTCTGTCATAAAGGTACGGGTTGCCCAAAACTATGCCACATATATCTAATGGTACAACATCAAGCTCCACTTCATCTATGAAATTTGCAGTAATGGAGAATTTCAGTTTATACTTTCTAGTAACCTGCAATTGTTCATTGTTAGAAACCCATCTAGTGGATATGGTTTATGGTGTTGAATTGTTTCCAAGTTTAAAATTTTGACAATGTTTTCAGAGATAAGATTGGCTTGAGAGCCACTATGGAAAAGTGTATCAATCTTGTTATGTTTTGAGATCACCCTTATGTGAAAAAGTTCTATTCTCCTCTTTTCATTTGGAGTTTCATTTTGTGAGTTTGAAGAACTAGTGCTAGCAATGGATTCTTTTCCTTTTAACCCCATGGCTATGATTTTAGTTTCATCACCCGAATTGGATCCCAAATCCTGTTGAGTTGCTGCAATTGTCTTTTTTTGCCCCTTGTTGTTGTTTCTTTTTGGTCTCATTTTGGGATGAAGATTCTAACAATGAGCTTCATCATGACCCTCTCTAGAACAATGATTGCATGTTAATTTCTCTCCTTTTTTGATACGAATTTTTCTTTCCCTTCCCTTTGAAACTCTTTTCCTTTCCTTTACTCTTAAATGGCTTTTTACTACCTCCTTCTAGAGTGTTTTTCCCTCTTGCCTCAAGATGAGTGGCTTGTACACACACATCATCTAGATTATTGGGATTAAACATTAAGATAGTATGCCTAAGGTAACTGTGTAAACCCCTTATGTAATTCAATAATGTGTCCTGTGATTGCAAATATACACCTAACATTAAAGACCTTTTTCTGAATTCTTGGGTGTAATCTTGCACATTTTTGACCTTTACGTTGTCTAAAGTTTTGCCAATTTATGATGGCTTTCTACATATAAGCTAGAGGATGGAATTGTCTTTTTATTGCAGCAATGAAATCAATCCAAGAAATTGAGATCTTACCATGTTTTTTAATCTCCTCTTAGGTCTTTGATTCCCACCATACTAGTGTTTCACCCTCCATTCTCAAGGAAGCTAATTGAATCTTTATGTCATCCTCTTTAAGGTTTTAAATCCTACAATAAACATCCAACTGACGAATCCAATTATCAAGCTTCTCTACATTCACTTCACCATTATACATGGGAAACTCGAATTTAACATCAAGTTTTAAAAAAGGTGATTTACTAGTTCCTTTTGAAGTATGATGATGAGTATGAGTAAGGGTTATGTTAGTGGAAGAGGGTGAAGATGCTTATGAAGAAGAAGATGAAGAAGATGGTGGAGAGGGTGGAGGTTTTTCTCCATTTCCATTGCCTCCTTTTCCATTACCTCCTCCTGAAGGACCTTCTCCTTTGGGAGGTTTGGAACTTTCCCCTTGCAGCCTGGTATAATTCTCTTCATAGAGGACCTTCACCATCTATGTCATATCAAAGAAAGCTTCTCTATAGGTCTTCTGATCTTCTGTCATGTTTGTAGTTTCTCCTTCACGAGACATGATCTCTGGAGTCTCAACCGCAACTTGAGGTTGAACTGGTGTTAGAGGTTGTGGCAACCTTGCTCTCCTTCCCCTTGACCGAACTTCAAGGCTTCCAACCAGCTTCCCTTCTCCTCTTTTGAGTTTTAACCTTGTAAGCATGACATAAACTTGCAAACAATTAAATCCTTCTTTCACAAAGCAAACCTAGTGCTTTGATACCAAAATGATATGATTTAGAATATTAGATTGTTGTCCTAAGATCATCCTCAAATTAGAAACAAAATTCTTTCATTGTGCTTAAGGATTCATGAATTTTGGCAAGTGAAAAATGAGTTTTTATGTTAATTTAATGAGAAATTTGTTGAAAATAGCAACAAGAAATGCTAAAAATAGAAGTGATAAAATTAGCACTGCTATAAATAACATTTCGGGATACATTCCAATTTTAGTTAGTCCCTGAACTAAAATTGAGAATTAAAATTCGAATTTGATTTTAGCAGTTGTTTGAAAATTAATTAATTAATTCATCTTGAGTTAATTAGTTGTAGAAAATCAAACACGAAGTCTATGTGAAGACATGCAACAGTTTCCCCTTTGATTGAGGAAGTTATCCCTTGATTAAGGAGATCAAGATGAGTTGTTACTTTGATTTGTAATTAGTTAGCTCAGTTATCTGAGTTAAGTCCAGTTAGATTAGTTCCAATAGTTTGTGGAACTGATTGTGAGTTCAGTTAGTTAATGCATGCATGCATGTAACTGTTGCACTTTAGATAACTGAATATTCTCTCATTAATAACTCATGCATGTCAGTTCAATCAGAGACCTAGTTGAGATCAAATGATGGGACAATGTACTATTAGTTGCAGGAATATTCCGTTGAGGATATCTCTTGCACGTAGAAAGAATTCATTCCTTGGAGATTGTGCAGGTACTTTTGAGTTTGATGAGTTGTGTGAGAGGTCAATTCACATAGGTGGCAACATTTTACCCTAGGAGAAATTGCGCAAAGAAATAGGAGGCTTGGAGGGTTGAGAGAAGGCATATGTTGTGTCTATTCAGTCGATGAGCAACATTGTAGGATTGTACTGAGAGCTGGATAGCTTATGAGCTAAAGGTTTGTGTAATCCGAGCATATTTCCACTTGTATGATATTACAGAGATCAGGGTTTTTAGTTGAGGCTTTCCCCAGAGAATTCTTCTGCGTTCATGTGTGATTTCTTTCTCATTCTCTGTTATATGTGTTCTATTTGATCTTGCTCATAATCGATTAAGCTTCCGCAAGTTTGTTTGTAGAAGTAGATCAAGTATTTTGCTTTAGTATATTGCATAATCTATTAATGTATAGTGGGAAATTGTACATGGTATCAGAGCAAAGGTGATCAAAGAGAAGAACAGTATACAAAGAAGGGAGAAGTTTGAAGTTTGAAGTTACTGATTATAGAAATCGAATTCTTATCACATCTCAAATTTCACCAATGGCGTTCAATGGTTTAAGACCCAAGTATGCCCTTGATGGCAGTTCAAATTATATAGCCTGGAAGGATCGCATGGAAGAAGTATTAGAGGACAACGGTTTGAAGGACTTCATTGATCAAGAAGTCCCCAAGCCAACAACAGCTAATGCTACAGAATTGGTGGAATGGAAGAAATGTGTGGCTAGAGCGAGGAGAATCCTTCTGGAGGGAGTTCGAGACCACATAGTCTCGAGTCTTCATGGCAAGGAGACACTGTTTTCAATGTGGAAAACATTGAAAGATCTATATCAGAACAACAACGATCAGAGGAAGCTGGCGCTGAAAGACAAGCTTCGTAAAATCAGGGGTGAAAAGGGCGACACGATCTCTACATATCTAAACAAGCTCACCACCTGTAGGGATGAGCTTGAAAGTGTAGGGATCACGACAGTCGATGATGAAATGGTGAGTCTTGCTCTACTTGGTCTTCCTAAGAGCTGGCATAGCTACCAAGACCTGGTAAATGGAAGAGAGAAACTGCCAGATTGGGAATGACTTTGGTCAGATCTAATGCAGGAGGAGATAAGAAGAAGCACCAGAGATGGATCTTCATGAAAGCAAGATGATGAAGAAAATCTAGCCTTAGAGAGTAAGGCGAGGAAAGGGAAAGGTAAGGTTTCCCATTCCAAATCTAGTTCTTCCCATGGTGGGAAGAAGATTGACAAATTGGAAGTGAGATGCTTTCATTGTCATGAGGTGGGCCATTATGCTAGAAATTGTCCACAAAAGAAATCCAAGAAGGGATCCTTGAAGGGATCAGATGGTGAGGCACTGGCCTCATAGTTCGAATTGGATTTCTCCCTCATCACATGCATGGTTCCATCGATGGTGGGATGTGTTTGGTACCTGGACAGTGGAGCTTCATTCCGCATGACCGGTGACAAGAATCTTTTCAGTACCTTGGAGGAGAAGGATCTCTAGATGTGGATCAAGATGGGCAATGATGGAAATTACCATGTTTCAGGTGAAGGTACAGTTGTGTTTCAGAGGGAGCATGGAGCTAGACTCACCTTGACTGATGTAAAGTATGTACCAGGTCTGAAGAAGAATCTTGTGTCTATCACTATGCTAGAAGACAAAGGCTATGATGTAGTCTTTAGTAAAGTAAAGGTATTCTTGAGGCATATTGACACTGGAAAAACCAAGAGGATTGGGATTCGACTTAAGAATCTCTACAAGCTGGAGGTAGACGACTGTGTTGTATTGAGTTCCAAAGCAGAGTTGGTGCAGAGCTAAGATGTTGGCGAGCTATGGCATAGAAGATTGGGCCACTTGCACCATGGGGCCTTGAAGATCATGCAACAGATTTCTACTGGACTTCCCAAGGGAAAAGTGGAGTAGATGGATACATGCAAAGGTTGTACCTTGGTTAAGTATGTGAAATTGAGACAGTAGAGCTAGGGCAGTCCTGGAGTGAGTTCACACAGATGTGTGTGGACCATTATCTACAGCCTCCACTACTAAACAAAGGTACTATGTTATTTTTATTGATGATTTTCCTCATAGATGTTGGATCTCCTTTATGCAGAAGAAGGATCAGACATTCTCAAGGTTTTTTGAGTTTAAAGCCTTGGCAGAGAAAGAATCTGGAAAGAAAAAAAGGGCCTTGTGTAGTGACAATGGTGGAGAGCATGTCTCCCAACAATTTAAGGACTTCTGCACAGTAGAAGGAATTAAACAAGAGTTGACGACACCCCATAACCCACAACAGATTGAGGTGGCTGAAAGGAAGAACAGATCAATTGTGGGAGCAACTCGAGCGATGCTTCATGACCAGAGCCAACCACTTTATTTGTGGGTTGAGGCATGAAATACAATAGTATACTTGCAGAAAAGAAGCCTGCACCGTATACTGGGAATGAAGACACCAATGGAAGCCTTTTCTGGGAAGAGACCAAATGTGAGTCACTTCAAGATATTTGGATCATCGATTTATTGCCATGTGATCAAAGATGCCCGAAAGAAGCTAGATCCAACAACTGAGTTGGGGATACTTGTGGGGTACACTGATACACCCCACAACTATCGGGTGTTCCTGCCTATGAGTCAGAGGACAGTGGTACGGAGAGATCTAAAGTTCGACGAGCAGAAATCCATGCGAGTATCACTTGAGAGGGAGCTCAAGTTGTATGCAGAGGAGGAACTTTCAGTTCCTAAGGAGGAGAAGCCTCAGACTGATGCGGAGCAGCCTCATGCAGAGGATCTGGGAGTGGAGACATCCACTCATGCAGAGTCTTCCAAAGATGGGCGAAAACACTCAAGGGAAGTTGACAGGTTGATGCTGGATGCACGAGAGAATGTGGTACAACCATCTTCTCAGCGTAGATAGAGGAGGTCATTCGAGCGGTACATTGGTTACATGACCGTGGTTGGTGAGTGTGTAGAGTCTAAACCTTCTTCATTCGAGGATGCAGTGCAACAACCAGTCTGGTTTGATGCTATGGTGGAGGAGTACAACTCCATCGTTCGAAACTGTGTTTGGGATGCTGTCCCAATACCTCAGGACAAGTCAGTGGTGAGTTCCCGATGGCTTTACAAGGTAGAGTAGGCAAATGATGGTAGTGTTGAGAAACATAAGGCAAGGTTTGTTGCTCGTGGTTTCTCACAGGTCGAGGGGATCGACTACGATGAGACTTTTGCTTCTGTGGCAAGGTACTCATCTATCATATCGATGTTGGCACTATTAGCTCAGATGGGTTGGAAGATCCATCAGTTAGATGTGAAGACTGCATTCCTCAATGTGAAGATTGAGGAAGAGGTGTACATTGAGCAGCTGGAAGGTTTTGAGACCTTCGATCATGAGTTGCATGTGTGCCGACTCAAGAGGGCTTTGTACGGGTTGAAGCAAGCACCTTGTGCTTGGTACACCAGGATCAACAACTATTTCACTAGGTTTGGCTTCACAAAGAGTGAAGTAGATGCGAACCTTTACCACATCATGGTAGAAGGTAAGCCATTGATCAATGTTCTTTATGTTGATGATCTGATTTTGACAAGTGATGATCAGTTGATCAAGTCTTGCAAGGAGGACCTTGCAAGAGATTTTGAAATGAAAGACATGGGCCTTATGCACTACTTTCTAGGCATGGGAGTGTGGAAGAAGGATGGGGAAGTGTTTGTGTCTCAAGGAAAATATGCCAATAAGATACTTAGGCGGTTCCACATGGAGAAGTGCATGCCCATATAGACTCCTCTAATTGGTAACTGGAGGAAGGAGGATGCTACATCAGGTGAGGTAGTAGCTGCTACTATTTATCAGCAACTTGTGGGTTCACTGATGTATCTAGTGAACACACGACTAGACTTATGCTTTATAGTGAACCAGTTGAGTCAAGCTATCGTTCAACCTACCAAGCTGTTTTGGAAGGCAGCGAAGCATGCGCTGAGATACCTCAGAGGCACATCTTAGTATGGATTGTGGTATAGACAAATAGGGGGAGTGAAGCTTCAGGGCTGCACATATGCAAATTGGGTAGGGAGTCCATCAGACCAGAAGAGCACTTTAGGAGGAATCTTCAACCTTGGTTCAACTGCAGTTTCTTCGTACAACAGGAAACAGAGTTCAGTTGTACTTATCTCAGCAGAGGCTGAATACATGGCTGCCAGTCAGGCAACATGTGAGGCCATTTGGATGCGGAAGATTCTAGTTGGATTGTTTGGTTAGAGCATGGATCCAACTGTGATCTACTGCGATAATCAGAGTTGTATTGAACTCTTTGAGAATCCAGTATTTCATGACAGGTCCAAGCACATCGATATCTGGTACCATCATCTTCGAGACTGTGTGGTGAAGAGGATCATGTTGTTGCTGTATGTTTCGACCGAGGAACATGATGCAAATATTTTGACTAAGGCATTGTCAAAATGCAAGTTCGAGTTCCATAGAGACAAGATAGGGGTGACTAATAATCCCTTTCTTGTTGAGAGGGAGTGTTGAAAATAGCAACAAGAAATGCTAAAAAATAGAAGTGCTAAAAATAACACTTCTATAAATAGAATTTTGGGATACATTCCAATTTTAGTTAGTCCCTGAACTAAAATTGAGAATTAAAATTCAAATTTGATTTTAGCAACTGTTTGAAAAATAATTAGTTAATTCATCTTGAATTAATTAGTTGTAGAAAATCAAACATTAAGTCTATGTGAAGACATGCAACAGTTTCCCCTTTGATTGAGGAAGTTATCCCTTGATTAAGGAGATCAGGATGAGTTGTACTTTGAGTTGTAATTAGTTAACTCAGTTATCTGAGTTAAGTCCAGTTAGATTAGTTCCAATAGTTTATGGAACTGACTGTGAGTTCAGTTAGTTAATGCATGCATGCATGTAACTGTTGCACTTCAGATAACTGAATATTCTCTCATAAATAACTTATGCATGTTAGTTCAGTCAGGGACCCAGTTGAGATCAGATGATGGGACAATGTACTATCATTTGCAGGAATATTCCATTGAGGATATCTCTTGCATGCAGAAAGAATTCATTCCTTGGAGATTACGTAGGTACTTTTGAGTTTGATGAGTTGTGTGAGAGGTCAATTCACACAGGTGGCAGCATTGGACCCTAGGAGAAACTGCGCAAAGAAATAGGAGGCTTGGAGGGTTGAGGGAAGGGATATGTTGTGTCTATTCAGTTGATGAGCAGCATTGTAGGATTGTATTGAGAGCTGGATAGCTTGTGAGCTAAAGGTTTGTGTAATCCGGGCATATTTCCACTTGTATGATATTATAGAGATCAGGGTTTTTAGTTGAGGCTTTCCCCATAGTATTCTTCTGTGTTCATGTGTGATTGCTCTCTCATTCTTTGTTATATGTGTTCTATTTGATGTTGCTCATAATCGATTAAGCTTCTGCAAGTTTGTTTGTAGAAGTAGATCAAGTATTTTGCTTTAGTATATTACATAATTTGTTGATCTACAGTGGGAAATTCTACATAACATAGATAAGAGACTGAACAACAACATAAACATGTACAGAACATCATCAAAAACACATCACAATAGGAACATGATAAAGGAGTTCACCCCTCTTGGGCTACGTCTCCTTGGTCCAACTTCCAATAGCTTGGGCCTCTTTATTATGCTCAAAAAATGTAAAAATTTGTGTTTACAATGCTCAAATGCTTCCAAAACCTGCTCCAATGAGTCCAAAATGTCCAAAATGGCTACCTAGCCCCCTTTTGTATCCAATTTGGTTGAAAATTGAGAAAGTTATGACTTCTCCTAGTTTCTCCACTATTCGCTCAACAAATTGCACCAAATCCAACATGATCCTACAATTTAGCCCCAGAAATCTCTAGCTGGGCAAATGTTTCATCGCAAGATGGGAAAAATTGTAGGACTATTAAAAAATCCCATGCACAGTCACCACAAATGCTAACCCTACCGGTCACATGATGCGGTTAGGGTCTGGCAGTTAGGTAGATGATCTTCTAGGCGGTCACATAACTGCTGGCAATTAAGGCTGAGTATGTTCACATGACGCCTCTAGATCTGGTGGTTAGGAGGTGATGATTACCATGGTAGTTTCAATAGTTGCTATGGTGGAAATTGGTATATTCACATGGGAGGGCCATTGGCGGTTACACTAGAAGTCTCCCCTTAACCTGGTAGTTATAACACATTAACATTAATCTACATCCATTACATGTTAAGAACCAACACACAGGTAGAGTAATAAGACGATGCGCTATGTTAAGGGAGGTCGCGGGTTCGCAACCAGCCTCTGTCCTATTCACCATACCAATTTTACTTGCCCATTAAGAGGACACGTGGTGGCCTTCGACTTAGCCACGTGTCACCTCCTGATTGGCCCGTACCCAAACACATGGACCAATCAAAACCTGACACTTGTCACCTTCTGATTCACCACCTGAAAGTAATATTTTTAGGATATTCCATAGAATATTCCAAGGAATATTTTTTTTGTTGATTGGGATGTACAGATGCCCAATCAACATCCTTATCAGCTCCTGCACTAAATTTGCTTGTTTGGGAAAAAGAAAAGATCACATTTCTAAGAGCATACGATGTTTGTTTTGCACGAAATGAGTTGCGCCAAATTCAGGATGACGAGAAATACGAGGTTGTTCAGCTTCCACAACATTCTGACAATTTTTATTTTTGAGCATAATTTTGAGCTCTTGATCAACTTTGGTCCTATGAAGGTACAACCAATCCATACACAAAAGCATACTATACAATCCCAGTGGAAGTACATTCAAATGTGTCGTTGTAGGTATACTATTTAACTCAAATGCACAAGCTTTTACCCAATGATGAACTTTCTTCTTCGTACCTGTATCCAACTACACCAACCAAGACTCTGCATGCACTTCTTTTCTTAAGCCACACTTATCCACCAGGCCAGGATTAACATAACTATAATTAGATCCAAGATCAATTAAAATAGAAACAACTTGATCACAAATCTTACCATCCATCTCAATGATAGATGCTTGGTGGTCCGCCTGTCTATTATCCATAACTACATAAATCTGAGGAATGATATGACCAACATCCCCAATTGTATGCACCTCCTGAGCACTATAGACATGAGGCCTACCTCCCTGGTATAATGGGCAATCCTTCTTGCGATGATCTTTGCCACATATTCAACACTGCAATGGTGCTCTACCATCAACTCTAGTCATATGATCTCCAGGTTGCGATCCATGTCCCTTATCAACTGTATTGAACTTCTTGTAAGGAGAAACATTTTCTTTCTCATCTACATATTGAGGTCTTCTCTGCTTTGGTAGCCATTTTCCTTTGACTTTCTCATTTCCTTTCAAGTCACATTTAGGCTCAGCTTTTCACTTTGATTGCTCATAACAATGCTTCAATTTATAGATGGCTTCCTCTAATGATCTAGGCTCATCAAACTCAATCTGGTTTATATATATTGTTGGCAATCCACTGATGAATCTCTAAATCTTAGCCTTCTCCTCCTTGAGATATGGAACACACCTCAATAACTCAAACAATCTACTAATGTACTCATCATATGTAATAGAACCCATTTGTAGCTCATAAAACTCTTTAACTCTATCATCATAGTACCTTTCTGATAAGTACTTCTTCTTAAAAAGTTTCTCAAACTCATCCTATGTCAAGTCTTATTTCTGAATACCTTTGACATTCTTCACATCCTCCCACCAGATATCTTCCTTCCCTTTAAGGCTGAAGGTGGCTATCTTAGCTTTCATGTTCTTTGTATAACTATGCAATATAAATAACTTCTTCATTCCAAGCAACCATGCTTCTGCATGTTCTAGCTTCTTCATCTCTCCATCAAATGTAGGAGGTTTCACCTTCCTGAATTCCTCAGAAAAATACTCACCCCTCATATAAGGATGATGATGGTGATGACTACGTTGATGTCTCTTGAAAGAGAAACTAGAATGATGCCCATACATACCAGTACTCATGTGAGGTGTATCCAGTGATCTTCCACCTCTGACTGTGTCACCTCTATCCAAACTATATCAAAACCGGGACCTACTAGCATAGGCTCCATTAGCTTTCTCTTCCTGCTCTTGAATGATCCTCAAATGTCCCTGTTTCTACATTTCTGACAAGCTTTGAAGAATCACAACATTAACATATATCTACTTTTCTTGAGCCCTTGCAAGTCTTTCTTGAGCCTTAACCAACCTACCACTATCTACCTTACAACTTCTGATCTCTTCCCTCAAGCTCCTCAATGTATCTACCATACTAGGAGAATTCTCATCTCCTTGCTACCCAACTGATCTGAAAGGGGAGTCACGGGAGCTATAGTCTACCATTTTCCTCGTCATCCTTGATTCTCTTTTTCTTGCAAAGGTACTTGTCAGATAAACCAAATAGATACCAAAATCAAATCCATACCTGAGTGATGTTTAGGGGAGGCTTATCTCATTTGCAATATTAGTTCACATTAGCATGTACACGTATAATCATAAACAGATCCGTATAAAAGCATAACAACATCATGCATGACCATACCAACTGTATACTAGGACCCCATGCATGACAACCATAATCTTGACAACATCAGGATTTTCCCAAAGAGAGCAAAAACCACTCTGATATCACCCTATAATGACACCTCCCCTCATATCTACCCACTTTCACGGGCTTACCCAGGGTAAACATGAGATGAGGGGCTACTATGACAAGACTCAAACTCCTAGGTGACCTTAAGGAAATGGAGTCGACATAATAGACCTTACTAACTTCCCTCAAGTGCCAAAGACCCTCTAGGAGTCCATCCCCTAAGATAACTTGACTTTTCCCTGGTTTTCACCCCCAGCCTCCCCCTTAGAAAGGTATCCATGTGACTATGGGCTTTTCCTACAAGTGATATGCTAGTGGATGCAGAATTTAAGGCTATTTTCCAGGGCTGGGGCTAAGCCTCTGCCCAAAAATCCATGTGACTTCCAGAATTCATAAAATACATAAGGACAATGCTTGCAAACCAAAAGTTGACACTAGGACTATACCTAACCATCCCCAACTGAGAATAACATTTTGTCAAACACTTGGTAGATATGCAACCTACAAATCATGAATACAAGTCTAAATATAAGGGAATGAAAACTCATTTGAGACTTAACAAGAAGGGTCACCACCTTCTCACATTAGTTGTCTTAGCATCAATTAGGTCTTGCATCCATTATTCTTTCAATTACAAGTAAAAACATGAAAAGAGCCCTGACTGAAAACTATCACATAACCATGCTTATAACCAGCATATAACCATATTAATAACAATAAGGGAATAACCATTAAGGTCACATACTAACAAGTACATTTACTAATCAAAATCATGAGAAATTAGCTTTCATTAAACATAGGCAAGAGCCAACCAGGTTTAGGACTTCCATGTAGTACCACCCAACCATAAACATGGATGAACCAAATCTTTCTTTCATCCAGTCATCCCCATGCCATATTCCAAGGATGAATGTGGAATCTCATGGATAAACCAATCTAGAAACAACCAAGGGAATCCATAGGTTAAACCACCTCCATCCTCACCATACTGTGATCTCACCTAAACCAGTCCCAAGATCACAAAACCAAATCGAGTTTGGAATTCCTCCGGATTCCTTCACCATCCTTGAGGAATTTTCTTGTCTCCACCCTTAAGATTTACGATGTATCCTGCCATTACCGGTCAAGGGATTCCTAGGCCTTTGGGAATTTTCCTGAGACCACCTCCACCCCAGATTCTAAAACCATCTAGAAATTCCAAAGCTCAAAACCGAGAATAATCCCATCACACCATGGCTATCCACAAATGGCAAGGCAAAGTTGAAAACCACTATTAATACCTGGAAAAACCATGCCATTGCCAACAAGAGAAAAAAATACCAACATGCATATACCATGCATCTCAAAACCATCTAGGAAATTATACATGCAATCTGTTACCTGTAAGTAATCCTGCTGAAGCTACTTGAGACAACCTTTCCTTGCTTGATCTTTGTTTTCCTTTCCTTTCCTTGTCCTTTATTTGCTTGATTTCCTTCCTTTGCTTGCTTGATCTTCTTCTCATCTTGGTGCTCTTCTCCTCTCTGAAACTAATTCTGAAAATGAACTAACAAAAGAATCCAAATTGATGCTCTGAGGTCTTTTTATTATTCATGCCTCTAATTTCTTCAATTTTCCATTGTTTTCCTTCAATTTCCTCCTCACATGCAACCTGTGACCTTTCACCTCCCTTTTCTCCCATTTTCCTTTATTTTCATAAATAAAATGCCAAAATACCTTTTTTCCTTTTTAATGTCTTAGCCATTGCCTTTGCCAATTTCCCTTTAGCCATAAACACATCAAGTGATGCCCACTAGGATATCTTTGCCCAACATTCAAGTTGGAATAAGTGCCCCTTAACTATAGTCTTATTTTGCCTTTATTAACTTTTATTACAAGAACTTTTAACTCGGGGTTGTTACAATCATCATATTCTCATTCATACATTTTATATATATACTTGTATCGTCAATGGAGATCTTCATATTCTAAGTGTTTTGGAGTATTTAACTTGTGAGTAAGAACTCTGTTTGTTACATTTGTATCAAAGCGTAAATGAACTTTGTTCATTACATTAATATCAATGTGAAAACAAACTTTGTTCGTTACAATTTCTTAAGCTACTTAATTTATGTAAGTAATTTTTCACTTCGTTCCTTGAGACCAGAACTTTTTTTTGTTTTGTCTGCAATACTTTTATCAATTTATTTTTACATATTTTGCATTGAATTTTGATTTTCTTGAAGGATTACTTTTAATATTCTTTAAATTCCTCTAGTGTTATTGAATTTGGTTCCAACTTAGTATCTTGTAATGTTATTATTTTCTTCTTATTATAGAAAAAATTAAGAACCTCTTTGTGTTTACAATGAAAGATCCTAGTGCTTCCATCTAGGGCATTCCTAAACTATGTCACTATCATTACAAAATAAAGATTTAATGATGAATTGTGAAATAAAAGCATATCCTCCAATACTCAATTTTAATTTTTTTATGTCATAATGTTTTTCATCCATGTTTATCATTTCAATTATATTTGACTCATGAACTATTAATTGGTTAGCACATTTAGTATTAACATAATTGCTATCTTGAAGAGTGACAAATAACATCACTTCTTGCAATTGTTCCTTTGATTTTACATGGTACAGAAAAAGCTATCCTAAGAATTCTCCATCTAGTGCTTTTTTTTTTTTTGTAATATTTCACATAATCTCTTAACACTTTTGTAATTTAAATATTATTAATATAATACTGATACTTAACTT
>APFE030806222.1:181862-193084 GCA_000404065.3 Pinus taeda | reverse complement strand
TTAGACTACATTTTAGGAATTGTATACACATCACGCGGTGAACCTGAAAGGAAAATTTTTAAGCAAGATCAACTTAAAATAAATTTAATGAATCTAACAACGCTTTGGAACCTAATGCACAACATTTAGAGGTCTAGGCTAGAGATGTATTCCGGCGTCGTAAAACCTGGTAACTGTTGCTTTCATTGTTGGTTGGGTGATTCCTCCACTCTGAGACAACAAGTGCCATTACGGACTTGTGCTCCCACGTACCGTCTACTATATTTCGGGAGACCACAATAGGCTGCATCCTTTATCCTTAGGAAGCCGTGTCTGTCGCCCTATCGATCGCAATGCGCTGAACACAACATTCGTGAAGATTGACTGCCATACCGTAAAAAGTATTCTGCAGTTTTGGCATTGGTTTGGTAATCCCCTCTGCCTAGATCTCCAAAGAAGTCCATTTTGCTCCTTTTCAGACTCCTTAAAGGAAAAGGTCCTCTGAGCACTTGTGACTTTAGGCTCAATAAAAATCGAAGGTGATTAGAGTCATCTTTTGTTTTTTCTCGACTCTTTAAAATTGAAAAAACAAGTTGTGTCAAAGCGTCTAAAATTCATTTGATTCGAAAAAAATTTTCCCTTTTATTTTGAGTTGATCAAGTAATCCGCAATCGTGGAAGAAAGTCAATCAAAACCCCGTTGTTCGCGGAGACTTACGAGTCAATCGTCGTTGACTCCAGAAGCAAAGCCATTCCGGACGAAGTGAACTCGTTTGACTGGATCAAAGTCCCCTAGGTTGGTTGGAGCAAACACTCCAACATCCTCAGAGACTCTGGTTACTCCGAACATTTCTGGTATCCCTGCCTCAACAGAAGAAATTCCGCAACAACAAAAGGACATTACAACTAATCCTAGTGTGACGATAAACACTTCTATTCTTGAACCGGCTCCATCTACAGCTGATTCGGAAGGTGTTACTCCCCAACCGTCTGTTGTTGCAGAACCTATATCTTCTTCGGCACCAGAAATATTTTACGGACCTGACGGTCTACCTCTTCCTCCTGGATTGATTTCCATAGAAGAGATTGTGGAAGATCCTCCATCTAGCACTCGAATGCAACTTGGAGCTGGGATCACCCTATATCCTTCTTCATCAGAAGATATTCACTCGCCATCGGAAGTTCCTGAAGAATCGCTGAGGAATACTTTGGATAGGCTTAATATGTCTGAACAAAAGTCAACATCAAGGACTGTGTTACCCAACACAGCAACAACAGAAGCTCCTTCTGCTACTCCGACAATGTTCGTCGGCGTGCCGTCTGTCCCATCCAGCTTTCAATCGCTGGATGGAGTCCATCCAGGGGCTATTTCGACAGTATGGACTATTCCCGTTTGTTCATCCAGAATTATATCTAGAATCTCTTACATTGAAATTCAACAAATTGATCCTTCACAAAGTCAATTTGGGCAAACTGGTCCCCAAAGGCAAATCATTCCTTTGAGTACTGGATTACCGTCGTATGGAGGGCCGTATACCCTTTCATTGCCTTCCTCGGAAGGACAACCATGCGTGAGTTCACAACAAAGTTTGGGTTATGCTGGAATCATGACTAGCGGTTGGGTGCCAATCCTGCGTCAAAAACCAAGAGTTATATGCTCAATACAACAAAGTTTACCTATGACAAATATCCCCACTACGCCGACTATTGTCGAAGTATCACAAGTACAAGCGTCACCAGTTGTATGCCAACCTCAAGTTTCGTAGGTTGTAATACAACAATCTCTTGTACCTACGACATAACCACAATCACCAACTAATGGAATGGCATAGGTTCAAACGGAGAACACCAATCCCCAACTTGGTCAAACAGTCAGTACTGGACAACAGCCCATGGCTTCACAACCATGGCTGGTGCAATACCAACAACCACAATTCCAACAGGCCTACCAAGGATATGAGCAACAAGTCTTTGCAAGCAATGGGCAGCCGTATCAACCATATCATAATGGTTATGCCCATCAACCTTACCAAAGTTACCAACATCAAATGCATTATGCTGGTATGCAAAGACCGATTACTCAAACCATTCCATCTTATCCTGGGTATGCTCAACCAAGCCTAAATCAACAGTTTCCTTTTGTGGCAACTTTAGAGTTACCGGATCTAAGTCGACTAACGAACGATCCAATTGCCTATGCCCCTTGGTGGCCGGCGATTTCGCATAAACTTCCGTCTGATATTCCTAAATTTAATGGAAATTCGGGAGAAGACCCATCAGATCATGTGATGACCTTTCATCTATGGTGTTCATCAAACACTCTCAATGATGATTTGATCAGGCTTCGCCTCTTTCAGTGAACGCTAATTGGTCCAGCAACAAAATGGTATATCGAACTGCCTACAGCTTCGTTTGATAACTTTAGTACCCTAGCCACAACCTTTTTAACCCATTTTCAGTTACCTATAAGGTACGAAACAAGAACTGAGCTACTTACCAATTTCAAACAAATGACGACCACTCACATATCCGATCATATTCATGAATGGTGACGTCATTGTAGAATGGTAAAAACGTATGTTCCTGATTAGCTATTGGCTGAATGGTTTATTAAGTCTCTGTTACCTGCTATTATAGAAGATGTGGCAAAGGGAGGAGTCATCACTGAAAGAGGAAAGTTATTGCTCATGCACAATATAAGACTGAACTAATACTCAGCGGCAATCTACGATAAAATCCCTGAAGCTCCTAGACCATACTTCTGTTCTCTCCCCTAAATCAAGCAAGACCTCATGCTGGTGATGGAGTATAGGTACGACAGCACTAAAACCGCAAAGGCTACATCGAAAAAGGCCCGCACGGTTTCGAGTCAAAATGCAAATGAGGAACTTCTAGCCTTGGAAGTAAATGCCGTGTCGACAGACAAAGGCAAAGAACCCAAGCAACCAGGAGGCAAGAAGAAAAAACAAGGGAAGGAGAAAAACCAGGAGGACTCATCTCCTAAAAAATCTTCTGCAAAACCTTCTGGGATTAGGAAACCAAAAACTCTGTGTCATATATGTGATGAGGACCAGTGGACTAATGAGTGTCCATATAAAAAAGAACTTAGAAAATCTTTCAAAAGTTCAAAACTTCGGCTGTATTGAATAATCCGTTTCCAAACCCAGGAACAAATCTGGTTGCTAGCGAAAATGCTTCCCCGTCCCAGATGCTAATGTTGTCAGTTTCAAAGCAATTGAATGATGCTCTCATATCAACAAGGAGTAAATATTATGAGAATCCACAGATGTTGAACAACAAGGATAATGATCAAGCTAGTAGTTCAACAACAACTTCAATCGAAGTTGTGCCACCCATCATTCCTGAATTAACAATAAAACCGCCAAAGGGAGTAGTACACAAATCGACGTTTAATCCTCGTGCCCGAGAAACACAACACTATAATATAGTGGAGGATTTAGCCCAATTTCCCTCCGCGATGTTGACTCTTGAGGTACTGCAAAATTTCCCCTCCCAAAAGCAGGCTTTATTATCAGCAATAGGTGGGATTGACCCAATGGATTCCAATCTTGTACCTTTTAATCATAAAGGATACGACCCTCAATTACCAGATCAACTAGCTTTCCTCATTCAAGTGAAAGCCCTCAATAAAATTGTTCATAGAACGATTATTGATGAGGGGTCATCCACATGTATCATGTCGATGAGTTGCTGGAAAACTCTAGGGTCTCCATCCTTGTCGCGATCGTCGACAACATTGAAAGCATTTGATGGATGAACATACACCCCGTATGGAATATTAAGTAACTTGCAAGTCGAACTGGGGGACAAAACAATAGAAATCGATGTTGAAGTCATTGACGGAAACCTCGATTACAACATCCTACAGGGAATACCCTGGATATACGCCATGGCAGCCGTTGTGTCGACCTACTTTAGAAAAATTGCATTTCCTTCCCAAGGAGGAATTACAATCATCGACCAACAAAATTTTCTCCCCAATAGCTCGCAAGTTATGGGAAGCATTCTGATGATCCATGGGAGCCCTAGCACACTTCACAATATCGGAGTAAGTCTACTAAAAGACCCTACATTAATGGGAACTTTTACCTTACTGCCTCCAACAAATTTAGTGGAAGTGGCTAATGTAGGAACCTGCAATATGATATCTTCCATTCAAAATATGTCAAAAAACGATGTTAAAACGGATCATCTGCAAGTTTTGCCTCTAACCCCACTGGAAATATTATAGCAATCAATGTTTTCAGCATGGGAGACAAACCCGCATCAACGCTCATCAAGTGTTTGGATAGATAGGTCGAAGGAATATGGCACCCCTTCAGATCCTTGGTCACGAGTACACTCTACAGATGAAGGAATCATTCAATCGATGATGATTGACGGGGCACCATGGGAAGATTACCACCATCGTTCCCATCTTCTAAACTGGAAAGAAGATAATTCTGGTAACCTACACCATCCTTCAGTATTTGACTTTCTGGCAAATACTGTAAATACAGTGGATTTTGAGAGAAACCTATCCAATATTGAAGAGACTACTGCCATAAATATCTCAACCAAAACAGATGTTGTAGAGAATATTCATGTTGGCAAATCTTGTTCTTCTTCAGAACTAGAAATATATAGCGCTCTCTTTCGCGAGTTTAGAGATGTCTTTGCTTGGTCATATGATGAAATTCCATGTATTGACTCAAGCATAGTTGAACATGAAATTAAGATGTATCCAGATGTCAAACCGGTACGACAATGGCTACGACAGGTGCACCCCAAGAAAGCCGCTGCCATCAAGGCGGAAGTTGAAAAACTCCTCCATGCTGGTTTCATTTATCCCGTTCCTCTAACCGATTGGGTATCGAATATTGTTCCTGTGATGAGAAAACAAGGAACGATTAGAGTGTGCGTCGAATACAAAGATGTAAATCAAGCTTGTCCGAAAGACAACTAACCTACACCCTTTATTGACCAGATTATTAATGAATGCACCGAATGAGAAATCTTTTCTTTTATGGATGGATTTTCCGGGTATAATCAAATAAATATCCGCCCACAGGACTAGTCAAAGACTGCATTCATTTGTCCGTGGGGCACATTCGCATATCACAAGATACCCTTTGGTTTGAAGAACACAGGGGCAACTTTTCAAAGAGCAATGAACTATGCTTTCCATGACATCAAAAACATCGTTCAACCATATCTCGATGATCTCCCAGCTCATTCGCGAAAGTGGACCGATCATCCACACCATTTGAGAGCGATATTTCTACATTGTCGACACTACAAGATACGATTCAATCCGCAAAAATGCGTGTTTTTTGTCAGTTCTAGTTGTTTACTTGGCTTCGTGGTCTCAAAGGATGGGATTTGTCTCGACCCTTGCAAGGTTCAGGAAATCATTGATTTGCCTCCACCTTCAAACTTGCTTCAGATTCAAAAACTCCAAGGGAAAGCAAACTTCCTTAGGAGGTTCATTCCAAATTACACTGAACTAGCTGAAGGTTATACTCGTCTATTGAAAATAGAAGTACCCTTCATTTGGGATCAGGTCGCGCAGGCTTCCTTTGATGCTTTAAAGCAATCTCTAATACAAGCGTCATTAATGTATGCTCCTGATTATCAAAAAGACATTAACCTGTATCTGGCTATAGCAGATACGACCATAGCAATGGTTTTAGTTCAAGAAGACAATGGAATTGAACATCCTATATATTATTTAAGCCGAAACTTAAATGATACGGAAATGAAATACTCCTACATTGAAAAGCTTGCCCTCGCAGCTATTCAAGCGATACAAAGATTTCGACACTACGTCCTCTCCAAAAAAACTACCATTTTATCAGATTGCAACCCCATGACTTATATATTGTCGTGACAGTTGCTGGGGGGTAAATACTCAAAATGGATAGCAATTCTACAAGATTTTGATCTGGAATTCAAAAAATCCAAATCAAAGAAAGCCCTGGTATTCGCGGAGTTACTATGTGATCTCCCATCGTCGTCCAACGATGCAACATCCGAAGAAGCAATCATGGATGAAAATTTGTTTCTGATATCTTCAAGTGATCTGTGGTACAAAGATATAATCATCTATCTCCAGACACAAACATATAGGTCTAATACCTCACGCTTTGAACAACGACGTATTCGATACCAAGTGAAAGACTACATGATCATCGGTGATACTCTTTACCGTCGTGGTATTGATACAGTTCTGCGGAGGTGCCTCACCCATGAGGAGGCCGAAAAAGTCCCGAATGATTGTCATTCAGGCACATGTGGGGGGCATCAATCTGGTTATGCCACGGCGCAAAAAATTTTGCGAGCAAGATACTTCTGGCCAACAATGTTCAAAGATTGCATAACCGCAGTCAGAAGTTGTCATGCTTGCCAAATTTTCGATAGCAAAACCAAAAGACCACCCGCACCGCTACAACCAGTAGTAGCTGTTGGGCCATTCGCCAAATGGGGCATAGATTTCATGACATGTAACCCCACCTCGGCCGGGGGGCATGAATATATCATAGTCGCAGTAGACTATTTTACCAAATGGGCCAAGGCGATGCCTACATTAAACAACAACGGCGAAACAGATGCCCTTTTCTTTTTTAATCACGTAGTCTCCAGATTCGGCGTTCCACAGGCCATAGTTACAAATCATGGATCGCAGTTTCGCAATCACATGATGGTTGAGTTGGCGCCAAATTAGGACTGTCCCACGACAGCTCTACTTCGTATTATCCGCAAGCTAACAGACAAGTTGAGGCGATCAACAAGGTCCTAAAGCACATGCTGCAAAGGATGATCGGAGTCCACAAGTGGGATTGGCACCTAATCCTATACTCGACCTTGTGGGCATACCGGACATCGGTAGGAAATGCGACTGGGTTCACACCTTTTCAACTTGTGTACGGTCTGGAAGCAATCTTACCTGTTCAATGTGAAATCTCGTCCCTCAAACTCGCAGTTGACCTTCTCCCCTGAACCTCAGAAGAAGAGGCTTGTTTCTTGGAACTAATCCAATTAGATGAAACCTGTCGTGATGCAGCTTTGGCCAGCGAAGCTCATAAAAAACGAGTCAAAGCACAGTTCGACAAGAATGTCAAACCTCGCGTCTTCTCAGAAGGTGACCTAGTCTTACTTTACGACCAGGAATCCGATAAGTTGGGAGCAGTGAAATTCAAATCGTTATGGATGGGTCCCTATATTGTTAAGTGAGTATTAGAAAAATGAGCCTACGAGTTGATGGACTATGATGGGATTCCACTGGCGCAACCTTGCAACGGGTTGTACCTCAAGCGTTGCTATGCTTAATTTCGCGTAGTAATCCTCATGCTTTTGTTACATTTTTGTTTTCACCAGGAGCATTTATTTTGGTTAGGTAATCCGCTTTTTGCATTCGTTGCAGATGTCAAACCCACTGGAATCATTCGTTGGATATGCCGACGGAGCAATTCGTAGTTCGCGGAGCTTGTCTTCTGTAGCGTGGGCTATTTTCAATCCCAACAACGAGTTAGTAAGTTTCAGAGGGGTGTGTATTGGTCGGTCGACGAACAATATCACTGAATACAACGCATTGATAGAACTCCTCTCTGATGCCATCACACATGGCATATGCCAACTTATCGTCAGGCTAGACTCACAGCTCGTCATTCTACAACTCACCGACATCTATACTGTACGGAATCCAGCTATCTATCGCATGTTCCTAAGGGTCAGAATTTTGGAAAGACAGTTCGATTCCATTCAATGTCAAAATATTTCCAGAAGTTTAAACACATTAACAGACTCATTGGCAAATTATGTGTTAGATAGACATTTGCGACATTTATAAAAAGAAGCATCACATCAATATATGCAGTAGGATCATGTAACTTAACCAAAATAAAGCTTCGAAAATCAAAAATATATTCATAACTATTTATAGTTTATACATAATGTTCTGTAACCGAGACAAAATCGGTCAAATGACCCAAAACTCAAAATGCTGGGGGGCATCCTAGTCTAATGATGCTGGTGATAGCAAGTAACCGCTTGTGCAATCATGCGTAAAAGCCTAGTCCATCGACTCGACACTCTAGTAGTATGTCGCTGCAACCGTAGAGGCAGCTCGTCGATCCTCACATCCGGGATACCAAGGGTAAGACCCTCGATCTGGTCCTGTAGTGCTGAAAGAGTCTCGACCACGTCAAGGTCGCAAAGGATGGCCCTCCCCACAACCTCTCCTGTTGGAGCGGCCGTTGGGTCTCTGCAGCATATTGCCGGTCGAACTGGTGCAACATGTGCATGAGCACATGAGTTTTGATTAGTCTTGATAAAAAAACATAAGGACATTATAAAAAACAATGAACAAAGATATGGTCAGAAGAATTACCCATAGCACCCCACTGCTCGCCAGCCGGTAACACCAAATCCTGGTCACCCCGGAAATCCATGCTAGCATATGGGAACCTGGCATAAACCATCTCCTGATGATCGAACCACTAGAAGAAAGTATCAGAAAAAGAAATATGGGGCTGGCCAGCATGCCGAGACATGAGGTCAACCCATCTCTGCATCTGTGGTTCAGTCAGTGGAGGTAAGCCAAGTGAAATATACTGCGGCTGCATCAGTGAGATTCTCTCCAAAGCGAAAGCGGTCAAAATAGAACCATAGCCGAAGTTCTTGGATCTTCCACTTTTCACCTTGGTCAGTTGTTCTTTCATCATAGAGAGTACTGCATCACACCAATTGAACACCTTCGATTCAAGACATTCCAAAGCATACTGCATGTAAGACCTGTTAGCTATGTGAAGAGCAGAACTACCAGCTAATTTAGCAAAAGTGAATAGAATGGTCCGCAAGGGCCGGTCAGTGACATCTTGGATATTGATCTTGTCGTCCGTACTCGACTGAGATCCCTCTCTGCAGTGCCGATGAATGTACTCCCTCACGGACTGACCCCCACGGGCGGAGCCTGATAATGAGAGAGGGGCACCATGCCTCGATAAACCGGTCAGAAAATAGATGTCCACCATAGTCAAGGAGATTGATTTACCCCTAATCTAGAACACCTGGTTGATAGGATCCCAGGCATTGAGGAAATATTGCAACAAACTGATTTGTTGCCTCATGCTAGAGATACGGATAAACTTCAACAAGCCACAGTTCCACAATGCAGCTATTGTGCCCGGATCATGTAAAGCAATAGCATCCTCCTCTTCATGCTCACGTTCTCACCATGTAACAACCATTTTGCTCCGATGAATCTTTGAAAAACAAACAAGAGAAGAGTCAGGATCTTCATTTGGTAAAAACAAGCAAAAATCTATGAGAAAACTATGCAAAAAGTTTCCTCCTTGCGCCCATCGCACCCCAGTAAGTGTACTAGGAGTGATGCATATAGACTAGTCAGTGAGAAGACCAGTATGCATTGCACCTTTCGATTAAGGAAGGGTGTGATGGTGCCAGGGCGAGTTCTTCAAACCCCAGAGGCTCAGCAGAGCAAGGAAACATGCTCAGAATTCAAAAAGAAAAGAATGAAATTGAAGAGCACAAGTTTAGCTCCTACGTGGTCCAAGTGGTGTCAGGAATTGTCCACAGATTCTCCTGAAATCAGCTGGTGAAAATCGGGGGGGGGGGGGAAGCACCTATAGGGCTCCAACAAACCAAATTCAAATGAAATGGTAAAATGAGAGGTAAAGTTCACTTTTAATTTACCATGCACGTAATTCGAGTAAAATATTACTATTCTTAACTCATTTATCAAGCATATGTTTTCATTTCTAATTGGTTTGATGAAGCAAATGAACAGGTAGTACAATCTTTGAAGGAACAAAATGCTAATGGTGAATCAAAAACTCAATGACTATTATCATGAGTAGTTTTAACACATAGTTCAAGCTCGTTAAAAAAATAAACATAAGTCATGAGCAAATGTTTCCCCAGTGTTTAAGCTCATTAAAAAATGAACCGGTAAATAACCATTGTGAATGCCTTATCGCAAACTTTTGAGCCTTGGTCGTGTTCTCATCATCACCTCCACTCTGTTTTTAGCCAATCATTCAACCCCACATGATTGTTTACCCCTTCGAGGAACATCTGCAAAGAGTGATTCTATTAGCCATCCTTGTGACACTGTCGTGATTGGAGAATTCCAAACCTTACCCGGAATCAGTTGCTACTCGAAACCATCACTCGTTCCTCGAAAATGAGTCTCCTTTAAGCTCTTTTCAACTGACTCGTAAAATATGAAAATATTGTCAACCGATTGGCCTCTCCGGCTTGTTAAAATTCATCAGAAGTGCTATCCCTCCTCTAGATTTTAATCTTTTTGGACCTGAGGAATTATTACACAAAAAGATTGAGTGCTTTTCTTGTTCGGCTCATTAAAACTATCGAAAATTCATCCCTTTTGTATTATTTTACGCTTTTTCGAGCTTAAGGGATTACATGACGAAAAAGAATCGTTGGATTCTCCTTTCCATTCCTTTTAGACTCTCTAAAATTGAAAGGGACCGAGTTATCTTTGTCGTTAAACTCGTTAAAACCGAATAGTGACAAACTCGTCCACATGGACGAGAACGAGTTTCACTATTGCTAGGCTCGCTAAAATATAGTGACAGGTTCACCCGAAGGGCGGATTATAGAAAAAGCATATGTTATCCTCCTCAAGCTTGACAAAAATAAAGAGGTACTGGTCAGCAATGACTGGGGAAAATTGGGAAGAAAACTTGAAAAATATTTATTGGTAGCAAGTTGCTCTTGAACATGACACTTTCCTTCCGCATCCATGCTGGGTTGGGTTGTTCCGTTCATTGGTCATCACCATTGGTCCATCACACCATCCATATTTGGGGTTAATGCTACCAATCCATTGTCAATGTCGCCGATATGTTCAAGAGAAGTAATTCAGACAATTCACCTGTGTCTCACCCACTGCAATACATTCATGCTCCATTCCTTCATGACCGCCACCCTGAACCCTGTATCATCAGATTGTTTTCACCTCCAAAATCATTTACTTTGTTCCATGTCATTGATGTGGGATTCATTAAGGCCCTCCTGCGACAGGTCACTTCTTGTCGACATCAACTCATTATCCAAGAAGTTGACTTAGGAACACCCCTTTCAGTACTTTGAAGCTTGCATGCCTCAATGGCAAGTTTCTCACTTTCGGCGACAAGTTTACATCAATGGCCTTCGACCGAGAGATTTTACGTGGTGTTCGACGCCAAGTCCTTTTTCACA